>JAYMFT010146879.1:0-12705 GCA_038088735.1 Panulirus argus
GGGGGATGGGGTATTTTTCTTCGTCTGTTTCCTAGCGCTACCTCGCTGACGCGGGAAACAGCGATCAAGTATAATAATAATAAATAAATAAATATATATATATATATATATATATATATATATGAAAAGAGAGAAGAGATGGGTAGTATGGTTGAGAAAAGAAACCTGGATGTTCTGGCTCTGAGTGAAACAAAGCTTAAGGGGAAGAATGGTCAGGAAATACCTTAGGAGGAAAGTCAGGGGTTCATGAGAGGACAAGAGCTCAGGAAGGAGTAGCACTACTCCTGAGGCAGTTGTGGGAGTATTTGAAAAAGTATATGAAAGTGAATCCTAGACTGATGTCGGTGAAAATGAAAGTGCATGGAAATGATATGGGTGAGAGGAGGGTTGTGAGTGATTGACCTTAGAGAAGATACTTGTGAGATGAGACACAAGGAGAAATTGAGTGTTTAATGCAAAAGATGATAGTAAATGAAGCTAGCAGAGTGGTTAAGGAATGGGATGTATTTAAGGAAGCACTGCATACATGTGTGAGAGAAGTGTGTGGTATGAGGATTCTCACCTGAATCTGCCACCAGTGCCTTATCATCAGCAAAAAACAACTAACTCACCTTCCAGACCCCCTACCCTAAGAGACTGCATACTTGTTCCTCTCTCCAAGAACCTTGCATTCACCTTCCTCACTACCCCATCTATAAACATATTAAACATCCATTGTGACGTCACACACTCCTGATGCAGACCTACCCTATCCTGGAACCACTTACCTTCCTATCATTTAACTCACACACATGCCTTACTCTCATGAAAAAATCTCCTCCACAGAGCATTTCATCTCTATCAACCTTATGATGCGCCTCCTCCATATCCATAAATGCCACATACTGGTTCTTTTGTTTATCTAAGTATTTCTTACACACATTCTTCATAGCAAACATCTGATCCACACATCCTCTATATCACTCCTAAAACCACACTGTTCCTCCCCAATATACATCATTTGTGTTTATATTTGTATGAGTGTTTACTTAATTAAAGCAAATGATATCAACTTTTTCAGATCATTTGCAGCACTGTAATGTCAATGAACCTTTGGTCAAAGATTTGTTATTCTTGCAGTCAATACACAAGCGGTTCCAGCGGCTGGAAAGTCATGTTGTTACACTGGCTCGTAGTGTGGCTCACCTTAGCTCTGAAATGCGTACACAACATCTTATGTTCCAGGTAAATCATATGTAGTGTACCTGAGAAGTCTTAGGCATATGGCAAAACCTTGAAAATTCAGTTTTTGTTGGTTTCAAGAGTAATTTTAAAGAATCGATTCCTGTATCAAGTTTAAATTTTCATATATGATTTAACCTAAACAGCCTCTTTGAGGAGTAGTATCTTGCATGCTCTTTATGATGTAAAAATGTGCATGTTTGTTTATGAAATGCCAATCGATGTTGTATTGGAAAAACAATTGCTATTGATACATGTAAGTACAATCAAAACAAATTTACAAAACTAATAAATCCAGTCTTAATTCTACTTATGCAGGAAATTGAAAGCATTCGTGGGGAACTATCAGCACTAAGAACCGGAGGTAGTGGGAATGGAGCTGCTAGTAACACAAACAGAAGTGGAGGTCATGTCTCCTGGGAATCATTCAGGGCGGGTATTCCAGGCCTTTCTAATCCCAGCAGAGTGAAAAAACTCACTCAGTTCTTTGGTGACGAACCTCCACTAGTGAGGATCTTCTTAAGGAAACTTGGTTATGAGGTATGTAACTGTATACTGTAGTGCATTTGATGTTTTTTGTACATTGTTTTCACTGGCCAACATGGCATGGGAAAAATTTAGACCCAATCGCAGCAATGTTGGATGAAGGGTAAAAATATAATAGGCATAATGGACTGAACCAGGGCATATGAAATATCTGGGGTAATCCACGGAGCTGTGGTTTCAGTGCATTACACATGACAGCTAGAGACTGAGTGTGAGTGAATGTGGCCTTTTTTGTCTGTTTCCTGGCACTACCTCACTGATGCTGGGGGTGGCGATGCTATTTCCTTTAGGGTGAGGTGGCGTCAGGATCGGATGGAGGCAAGCAAGTATGAATATGTATATGTGTATATGTGTATATGCATGTGCATGTGTATGTACATATGTGCATTTATCATATGTATGTATTGTGCATGTATGTATATGTGAGTGGATGGGTCTTTCTTTGTCTCTTTCCTGGCACTACCTCGCTGATGCAGGAAACAGCAATCAGGTATTATAAAATAAATAAAAAATAAGAAAAAAGGATCAATAAAGGATTATTTTAAGCTCAGGTGTTTGTAGGTCTGATTCTTAAAAGTTGGGAAGGTTATAGGAAGAAAGAAAGACAAAATATGGAGAAGAATTCCACAGAGATTGCATCAAAATTCCTCAAATCTGAGCTTTACATGTACATTCATCATATATAAGAAAGACTCTTCTCTCTCAAAAGGATGTCCACATAATGCAAGAAGGGCAGTGTAGGACAAAAACAATGTGAGAAGGGCAATGTAGGACAAACTTTAGGTAAAAGAATATGATTATGTGACTCCAGGACCCTTTTTACAAGGCTTCTGTAGCTTCAAGGCTGCACTACAATCAGTAATAGGAAAAGGATCGACTCTTTTGGAGTAAGAAGTCCTTTGAAAGTATTGTGCTTTTACATGATAATAATATGACGTAAATTTTTTGTGTATGTTCATCATGCTGATGTGGCAAAATTTAAAAGTAATGCATCACATACAACAGGTGTCTCAGATGTTATGTATGTTCATAAAAATATTACTTGGTGCCTGAGAGACCAGTTTTTCTTTATACAGAAATATGCTGGTCTGTTCGAGCAGGAGAAGATTGGGATGCTGGAGCTACCATACCTGACAGAAGAGCGCCTACAAAAAATTGGCATTCCCATGGGTCCAAGACTGCGTATACTGCAGGAGGCCCAGGGACCCATCAGGAAGGAAGGGAACCTTAGTGTATATGTGGTATGAAGAGACCATGACTACCTGTGTTACTGTGCCAGTTTATAATTTTGTAATTTACAAAATAGTGTTTCTTGTGACATTTATGTACAAAATGGTTGATTCAGAGACTGCAGCCAAGCCTATATTTTTATTGTATCAAGCAGGCCAAAAATTGTAGAATAAACTTATGTCACATGGAAAGAATGTGTACTTAACATTTACTAAATACTTTCTCAGGAAAGTTTTAATAATTGTCACTCACTGTAAAACCGACACATTGCAAGAATATATTTCATGACTATCTTGATGTCATGATTTTGACTCATAATATGAAAAATATTTATGACTGCTAGACTTGCCAAAGGTTGCATAAGTGCTATATTGATGTAAAATAGTGTATTTAAGTGTGACTACTATATACTGCTGAGGTTAATAATGCCAAAGCTATTCACATACTCATCAATCATGAGTGTGGTATATTATCAACATTGTTTACATGATTTTCTTTAAGGCAAAATATACAGCAAATGATTTTCTCTGTACTTGCAAGCTACAATGTCTTTCATGTGGTGAGTTTTCACTCCCCAACATAACTCTCCATAGAGATATGAGTAAAGAACATTTATAACATGGCATTGAGTCATGCCACACTTCAATTTTTCTTATCAGGCATGTCTTTTAATGCATTTCAAATGTCTTTTATCTGCAATCAGTTCCACCTCCTATTCTGATCATTTAGAGTATGGAGAGTGTCTCTTGTCATAGGCCTTGATGCAAAGTAATGTCGTCCCATGCCTCTACCAGACTCACTCACTTCCATGCCAAACTTTTTACAGGGTCATTTATTTACTCAAACTATTTAAATCTTACCAATATTTCAACAATGTTTCATGTTTTATAACTGAATGTTAACTGTCTGTTCAGAACATCAATTCATGTTGCTTTAAATTTTTGTTATATTCTACTGATTTCAAAGTTTTATCATCAGCTGAACATATTATTACACAACGTTTTGTAAACATGTGCCACTTTTAAATGGTGCTAGTTCCAATTAGAAACTACAGAGTATTAAGAAATGGCAGAAGCCTAACTTTGCCTACCCTAATATGAAATAATGTGACGTTTCTTGTTAATAGTCTTAAGCTGTTCAGGTTACGAAACAGCCCTAATTATTAGCATCAAGAAGCATATCTAAGTGCAGAAATAGTCACACTGACCAGGCATTTGACAGTTGTTATGTATGCATGAAGAATTTAATTCTGTGTTTTTTGTATCTGAATTATATATTTTTCTTTTATGCATGTATTCACACTAATCAAAAGAACAGCAGTAAACTGGATGTAAGAAATTTCAGTATGAGGAATGAAAAAAAATTCCTTTAAGTTCATGTAAATCTTTATCACTTAGTATAACCCATAATGAAAAATCACATAATTACCAAACAGTATTTTCATAATGTAAAAATTGTATATAATATTTAGTTCATAAGGGATCTTACTAAATTGTACAAGAAGCAATGTACATGTGCAGTTTGTAAAAAAAAAAAAAAAAAAATTTGTATACTTGAGAAAAATATTATATTAAGACATGAGTAATTTCAATATTCCTCCATAGTATTGGTAAGAAGGTAGATAACAGTCATGTGAGTCTGACTTGGATGAGTGATATTCCTGCCTGGAGGTGAGATATGTAGCCATTAATGCATGTGGTGGCATTCCACATTGCTACCAAAAACTACAGGCTAAACTTTTTCCTTAGATAATGCTCAGTTTAAAAATGTCAAAGAAAGGACTGTGCAAGATCAGTACCTTCTCATTATGTAATAATGTGTAAAGCTATGGAACTCATACATAACAAGATATTAGTCATTAAAGTAGCTAACGGTAGGCAGCCAACGATCAGAGAGGTATATTACTAGCACTACCAGCCTGGGTATAAGGAGGTTTAGTGATGGCTGCATAGTGAGCCAGCACTTAAGTGGTTGTCAGGCTGCATTCCTCTGACCCAGGTAGCTGTCTTTTCTTTCTGCCTCACCCACACCAGGACTACCAGCATTCTATCCACAATTATACAATCTCTCCTTGTCATACATAACACCTGACAACACTTAATTCACACAACTCATTCTTTGTAACTAGATTTTCCTACAGTGAGCACCATGAGCTAGCCCTAACTTTTGGCAAAACAGTAACAGCTATAGAAAGTAGTAGTAAGAAGGAACATTTTAGGTAGAAGCATTAGCTAGAAACTTTAGGTTGATGTAGTGGGTAGGAATATTAGGCAGCAGCATTAGGTAGATGTAGTCAGTAGGAAAATTGGGAAGGAGCCTCTGCAAACACTGTGTTTGAGTTGCCCTGTTAAGGATGATGCACTAATGGACAAAGAAGTGGCCCTGGAGTTAACTATTTATGGAGACTCTACTGCTGTGGTCATCCCTGTAAGGGAATTCCAGGGAGGAACAGGCATCAGAGATACAGATAGATAGATAGTCATGAAAACCCTTAGGAATCATTAGTTTGTGACAAACACTTCCAAAAAAATGCCACAGGTATTTTATTTCCAACATTGTCACCTTTTTCTTTTCTTTTGCATTTAATTCTTTTACTGAAGCAGTCCTTAAATCCAATGTACACTGTGTGCTGGAGAACTGGGTAATAGTACACCCTGTCTATGTCATGCAATTAGCAGCAGAGCTGCCTAACTATGAGAAGTTTTTGCAATGTTGAGCTGTATATCATCTCATTGGGAAAACTATGTTGCAGTTAATGTTAATCAAATTATGGAAATGTTATCTGGAATGTTAGATAATTTCCAGCAAACGGAGTGTACAAAGGATGTGAGGACTGCTTCAGTGAAGGAATCACATGCAAAAGAAAGGAAGAAGGTGGCAGTGTTGGAAATAAAATGTGTGATGATGATACATGCCACAAGGTGGGTTGATTATGCAAAACAATAGTGCTGAAGAGAAGTGCCACAATAAGCACAGTCTGAGTGAAGAGAAGGGTGATCAGGGTTTGGTGAAATGGCTCAGGGTTATGGAAAGGGTGAGTGAAGAGACTGAAAAAGAGGAGCTAAATGTCATAAGTACAAAGAGCAAGGAGTGGACAGAAGGATGGAACGAAGAAGGCTCTAGAGTATTAGGGCCTAAACATTCATGGGCATGAAAGGTATGCAGTGGATAGAAACAACTAAAGCAATGGCTCTCAATTGGCTAAATGAAGTCAAATGAAGTAGTCATGGTAAACCATGAGGTAATCTGTTAGGCTTAGCTGTGCATGGCACTCCATAGTTTCAATACATTAAACACTCAGTTAGAGATGAGGCCCTTTTTCTTTGTTCCTGATGCTACCTTGTGAAAGTTGAGAAACCAATTAGGCTAACAATAAATTGCATCTATTATTGATAAAGGCAGCTTTAAGCTATAAAAACATCTCTTATTTTGCTTTTTTAATCTTTGTGATACCTTGAACCAAAGACATTGTGTTTTGTTGCTATTCCATTTCTT
Source organism: Panulirus argus (assembly GCA_038088735.1). Taxonomy (NCBI): domain Eukaryota; kingdom Metazoa; phylum Arthropoda; class Malacostraca; order Decapoda; family Palinuridae; genus Panulirus; species Panulirus argus. Next base: position 6,493 of record JAYMFT010146879.1, read on the forward strand.
TTTCCCAGTGATCCAGGTTTTGGCACCATTCTGACTCTTGAAATTTGGGAAATGTACCTTGGTTCAATAATACATTTTTTTTTTCTTTTCACCTAAGTCTGAACATGTAGAAGGGTGAAAGCCATGCATGGGACAGAGTGAACTACAGCAATGTGGCTTACAGGGGGTGGTGTGCTGTCAATGGACTGAGCCATGGCACAGACTTCTAGGGGATCAAAGGTCAAACAAACCTAAAATGTATTTGGGGATGCTGTTCCTTACACTTTCAATCAATTACAATGAAGCAATTTATGCACATACCTTAACACAAGCCCCACACAATGCTCAAGATAAATTTGTAATCTGAGCTCTTTTTGCTATCTTTGCTTGTTTGAAGTTTTTAGGCTTTTGTGTTACTGTATATTGTACTTGTATACACTATACATTAATTTTGCTTGTCCATTCCAAAACTTGGAAAATCTAGAACTAAGATATGCCAAGGTCCAAGACAATTCATATTTTGTATTTTGTGCACGTTGATCATCAAGACTTTCTTTTTTTTTTGTCATTACTTGGTTACATTTCTGCTTGTGTTCATGACATCAGCCTCTAACATCTTTTCACATGCCATACAATATAAGTGCATCAGATCTGTGGTTTGACTATATTTGGCTATTCTTTAGGTCAAAGGTCACAAAGAAAAACTATTGGCACAACTTGTGGCAGAAGATAATAGTGAATGACAATAAACATGATGGTGAGTGGTGTGATGAACATAACAGAGAAACAGTTAACATGGTGTAATACTGAAAGTAATGATGAGTGATAGTGAATTTGATGTTTGTGGTGTGAAAATGTACTTGATGGTGTGACAGTGAACATGATAATGAATGATGAACATTGCATTGAGTGAATGTGTCACATTCACTCACTCAAAATCATGTAATGGTAAGTGATAGTGAGCATGAAGTAAAAGTGATCATAATGGTGGGTGATGATGAATATGATGGAGAGTGACTGACAGTAAACATGATGGTGAGGGACACTGCACATGACAGTTTTAGTGAAAGTGATGGTTGGTAGGCAAGAGAACATGATGATGAGTAACAAAGAAAACAACAGCAAGTGATGGTGAACATGATCCCATGTCCAGTAACTATTGATACGTATGATGCAGCAAAAGGAATGTCACTCCAGAATTTCAAGAAAATGCTCACTAGCTTTCACAAGTCACAGAATCTAGTTGAATCTGCTAGAGCTGAAACAGCCAACAAGTTGTCTCATAGAAATTGGATATACCACACTGATGAAGATATGTTACTTTTGGACATGCTCCTGGAAAAGAAGGGGGTCTGAGATGCAGGCAAGAGGACTGATATGATGGTATAGAATAAAATTGTCAAAGAAAATTTTTGCAGATGGTAGAGCAAGTCACATATCCCGATGATGGGTTCAAGAGATGGGGCAGTGGATCATTCACTGCAAGGAATCATTATTAATGGAAAGCATGGTGCACTCCCTACTAAGAAAATTGCTTCAGAAAGCAAGAGTAAACTTACATTATTGAAGTTAACTACTCTGCTGCCAGGAACATTAAAACAAAAGAACTTTGAGAAAATAGTCCTTCTGATTAAAGACCAGGTAGCACACAGCTTTAACATTTAAGAAGAGCCTGCAGGTGAATTAGGATCAGAGTGAATGCCTGACCACATGTTTTGTAATTTCCATCCAAGCCCCACGATCTTTTTACTGTAAATGAATTACTTTCAGATGATGTGCAGTACAGCACTCATCACTATCAGCAGTATCCTACTCTCATACTTAGTTTGTCAAACAAAGGTGGCTATTATTCACTGATGTCTTGTTTACGTCAATTTCATGGTCTGTGACCACTTTTATTCACTCTGTCTTTGAAATACATTTTTCCTGTACTTCATTTTCTCTACAAATTGCCATTCAGCATTTGTCATTTTTACTCCATGCAGGATCCACTGCTTCTTTTTTTGATCACTATACTCATATATTATGTCAAAATGTTTCACTATTTGAAACAAATTCTTGAACTTTCTTTTATAGAAATTTACTGTGTCCTTGTTACCTCATTAGCACAAGTTTTTAACCAATGTATATGAAACTCAACATAAAGACATTTTTGAACAAGCCCTATAATATGGTTTAAATATGGACACAACTACATTCAAATGCTGGTTATTCTAATGAAAATAATGTTACTATAATCCAGGTCAGTGTGAATGACATACCCAGTTTACTGTAACAGGTAACAATTTGTTTAATCCTGATAAGACCAGCAAGGAAGACATTAAGAAGGATTCCCTTTGTGATCAATACCAAAGGGTCATAATGGAGATACAAGGAGGATATCCAAGTCACTGTCTGCCTGTAATGTATGAAAATAAAAAGATGTATTAGGAATGGGTACATGAAACATGGAGTATGAAAATGATTTAAACAAGGAGAATGAATTTACACTTCTTAAGATGAGTAAACCACACGTAGTATGTAAGAAGGGAGAAAGATAGAAAGGTAGACATCAGATGCTGCAGTTAGAAAAGTCTACAGAATAAGTGTAGAGCAAAGATGTAACTCACCTGATGATACTTTTAAGAAATTTTGAGTTCATGCCCATGACTTATCCTGAGATATGGCTTCTGCTTTGCTCCTGTCCTGACAGTGCTTTAAGTGGTGGCAGAATGAGTTGGACACAGCCACTCAAGTAAGTCAAGAACTGGGGTAGAGAGGGATTGTTGAACACAGAACAGAAACCTGTGTAAGTGCCTCTTGAAGGAAAGCTTCCCATCAAGTTCCAGATGATTCTCTGTTGGGCAGTTGAAGAACTTTCAAAAGCTAGAAGCCCTTTGCACTTATGTGGTTGAAGGTGTTATAGAAAAGGCAGAAACTGTCTTTAATTACCTATATCTATACTGTGAGGGGTACTTTTTCATAACTATATTAACAAGTTTCTTGCTTAATTCTCTGTCCTCTGGTTACTCTATCTCTACTTCTCTCGAAGGTCTGCTCATTGTCTAGGTCTATGATTTATTTCAAAAACTTAAAAGATGTGATCGAGTCACCCCTAACTCTTCCCTCCTCCAAGGTAGTCAAATCTAAAGCCTCTAGCCCTTCACTGTAATGTAACTTTCTTAATTTTGGTATTATTTGTTGCCCTCCTCTGAATCTTCTCTGTTCAGTCTGTTTCTTTAGGTATGCTGACCAAAGAAGAAGCACATTCTAGTTTTAGCCTTATTTAGAAAATGAACAGCTTGCTAATTATTTCTTTATCCATGTAACTGAAAGCTACTCCTAATATGGGACCTTGGTGACAGGTAAGTACAGTGTCAACTCCCAAGTCCTTCTCACACACAGAATCTTGAAGTTTATTTCCTACTAGATGATACGCATATTGACGTCTTCTTTCACTCAGTCCCACCTTCATTACCTCCTTACTTTACATTTGCTCAGGCTGAATCTCATCAACCATGTATCAGAACAACTTTGGAGACCACTTGACTCCTCCTGTAAACTAGTTTATTCCTCCTTTCTTTTCACTTCCCTCATGGCCCTTGCATTATCCGCAAACAAATTCAGATAGGAGTCCGCATCTTCAGGAAGGCTATTTACATATATCAGTGTAATGAGCTGGGCTTAAGCTGCCCTCCTCGCTCTTAGGGCTCACCTTTTAGCACTCAATACAGAGAATCTCCTGTTGGGGCGTACAAATAATTGGCAGGGTTTACAAAACTTTAATTTACAGTTATCGCTAATCCTACAGTAAGAAGTTTCTCCAAACAAAACTACTTAACTGCTCACAGAAGATATTTACATAAAATAAATAAATTAACTCCAAATAGAAACACTTAGCTGCTCACAAATATATTTACCTAAAGCAGCTTTCCAAGCAGCCTGCTGTTTCTTCTGGAGCTTCCTCACCCACTGGTGGTGTGGAACAGTAGCTTTGTCTGTATCCACTGTGAACCTATCTAAGGGCAAATGAGGCTCCACTCCAAACACCAGATAGTGGGGTGAAACCCCTGTCACAACATGTGGAGTACTGTTGTAAATAGCCGTCAGACTGGACAAGTACCTTGACTAATGCTCCCTCTGTTCCCTACCCAAGGTAGCCAACATCCCATGCAAAGTCCAGTTGAAGCGTTCACATACACTATTCCCTTGTGGGTGGTATGGAGTCGTTCGAGATTTCTTAACCCGATAATACTTGCATAGCTGCTCCACTAGCTGCCCCTCAAAATTCCGACCCTGATCACTATGGATCCTTTCTGGGCAACCAAACTTATTGAATATCTCTTCTACCAGTATCCTTGCCACTGTACAGGCCTTCTGATTCTTGGTTGGAAAAGCTAAGGCAAATTTGCTAAACACATCATTCACCACTAACACATTTTCCTTCCTATCTCTAGCCGGTTCTAGCACTATGAAATCTACAGCCAACACTTCCTAAGGCTTCCCAGCTTCCACCTTCCCCAACCTAGTCTTTGCACCGGGACCCCTCCTCTTTTGCCATTGCACAAGTCTTACATCTAGCCACATACTTTTTGATATCCTCATGCAAACCTCCTGTCACCAACGCTGTGGTCCTAGCGACCCCCTGATGGCCCCATTCATCGTGGGACCCTTGTATCACGTTCCTCTGATCCACTGGCAACAGCAATCTCCAAGTCTTCCGTTCATTCTGGTCTCCTCTCCCATAAATTACTCCGTCCCTCATAATCAACCGTCGTCTCACCCTCCACAGCTGTATAAATTCATCTGTCTGCAGCAGCTATCTTATTTCCTGACAATGCAGCTTCCCAGTCATTTGCATCCAATACTGGACAAGAATTCTGTGCATCCCTCATCTCATCCGCGCTCACTCTGCCCCACACCTTCATCCATGCTACCCCTTTTTGTTTTACCACCTCCATGGTGTTCTCCCAAATCTCTCCCAACTCCTCTCCCTCTTCCGTTACCAATTTGTGTGGCCTCCGGGACAACCCATCAGCGTTGGCATTTTCCTTGCCCGGCCGATACTTAACTTCAAAGCGGAACCTGTTCAAATCTCCCAGCCACCTGCTCTCCACAGCCCCCAGCTTGGCCATGTGCAAATCTGCCAATGGATTGTTATCCGTCAGCACTACAAACTGTCCTCCAGGCAAATAATTTTTAAACTGCTCTGTCACAGCCCACTTCAAGGCCAACAATTCCAACTTCCTGGAGCTGTAGTTACTCATATTCCGTTCTGACCTCCTTAACTCCCTGCTTGCAAAAACTACTGGATACAACTTACCCTCATGTTCCTGCGACAGAATTACCCCTAATCCCTCGAAACTAGCCTCTGTCTCTACGACAAACTGTCTAGCATAGTCTGCATTCTTCAACACTGGTGCATGAGTCAACTTTTTCTTTAACTGCAAAAGCTCTGGTCTCTGTGTCACCCCAGTACTTGGTAACATCTGCTTTTGAATCTCCACTCATTAGAGCATGTAATGGTGCAGCCACCTTCGCAAACCCCTTAATAAATCTCCTCTATTATAGAAGGAGCAAAATGCTACAAATGCTCTAACTTCCTTCACTGTGCATGGGGTGGGCCATTCTTGCACAGCCCGATTTTTTTCTGGGTTCGGGCTGATTCCTTCCTGTGATGTAACAAACCCCAGATATTTAACTTGTTGCGTCACAATATGAAACTTGAGGGCTTCAGCTTAACCCATGCTTCCTCAAGAGCTCAAACACCATCTCTAGTCTATCCAACTGCTCCTCCACACTCTTCGAGAACACTAACAAATCATTAAGGTACACTAACAGGGTGACAAAAATGTGATCACTATAGACATATTCCATGAATCGTTGAAAGGTGGTTGGGCTATTGGTCAGTCCCATGGGACAGCGCACACACTGGTACCCAAAAGGTGTCACAAAAGCAGTCTTAGCACGATCCTCGGCCCGCACCCTAACCTCGTGGTACCCGGCAGCCAAATCAAAGGAGGAAAAATACCGTGCTCCAGCCAGGGCATCCAACGTGTCTTGGATCCAGGACAATGGGAAGGCCTCCTTCACAGTAATCTTATTCAACTTCCTGTAATCGACACAGAGCCTCAGTGAGCCATCCTTTTTTCTCACCAGCACAATAGGAGTTGCATATGGACTCGCACTCTCCTTAATCACCTCCGTCATACATTTGGGAGGAATATGTCGGTAAGGCAGCCGAATGGGTACATC
>JAYMFT010146890.1:0-26764 GCA_038088735.1 Panulirus argus
TATATTCGCCATTTCCCGCGTTAGCGAGGTAGCGTCAAGAACAGAGAACTGATCCTTAGAGGAGTAAATCCTCACTTGGCCCCCTTCTCTGTTCCTTGTTTTTTCTCTTCCTTGTTGTGGAAAAGTAGAAACTGGAGGGGAGGATTTCCAGCGCCCTGCTCCCACCACTTATGTCGTCTACGACACACAGGGAATACGTGGGAAGTATTCTTTCTCCCCTGTCCCCAGGGATAACACACACACACACACACACACACACATATATATATATATATATATACAACAACCACGATAAAGAAATATCTTCAGATGCTGTATACCGAGACTTCCAAAACGATTTTGATTTGATACCACACTGAATACAGTTTGCTGCATTTGAGTCACACAGCACACAAAGTAGAGCAGGCGTGTTCGTCGTGTACTGGCTTATTAATGGAAAACAACCAATGTAATTGAACGGTAAAGCATCCGACTTGGCTCATTGTTGACAAGTGGGATACCACAAGGTCATGCCCGAGAAACTGTGCTCTTTATTATGTATCAGTAATGAGGAGACATAACTATAATAAACACTGTTATTTCGGAATTTTCCGACGGTGAGAGACTAAGGAAATAAAGCCCAAAGAAAGAGAATCAAAGACACTTAGACACACAGATGCAGTGATTCAAAGAGGTTTATACAGATTGATGCGGTGATGAGAGACGAATGTATGTTGATGTTCCTTGACAGAAATATCAAACATAAATATAAGATGTTCAGTGCAGTTGACCACAACTGGAAGTACAATAAGAAAATGACTTTAGAATGAGAAATTGTAGTGACCCAGAGGATACAAAGCAATGCTTAGGTATAGAATCTTAGGTTTCATAGCTAGGAATGTCCATGTAACAGAATGCAGTATCAACTGCTCTTTAGAGTGACCAAGTCAGATCAAATTAAGAATACGTTGTTCTGTTCTGGTCACCAAATAATACCTAAGCTGAAGAAAAACAAGAAAAAATTTAAGAACAATCAATTAATCCTGTCGCCGCGAATTGATAATTATAAAGAAAAACTCAGATGTTTAAAGTTACATTCCTTCAAAAAAAAAAACGCAGACATCGAAAAAAAATCACATTTCTTTTTTATTTCTAGACTATAGACTGTTTGACAACATAACACATGACTATTTCTACGTTAGGTGCAGATACAACGACCAGAAATAATGGTTCGAGGGTAAAGGGAAGAAGATCTGTTAAAAACGTAGGCAAGCTATTTCTCAGCAACGGTTACACAACACTGATATAGATAACAAGCACATGCTGTTAAAGCAAAGACTACAGATACATTTAAATGACAGTGACATAAGTACTTTTATGATGCTAATTATCAGTAAATGAACACTTTCTTCTTCACCACCACCTTATCTTCACTATTTCCTAATATTCATTGCGATGTTTTCAAAATACACTTTTCTTCACTAAGCTAAGTTCACCAGACTCTTCTATGCTACGCCCTCATCTTGACAATATCCTTATATTCACTAATCCAGGCTCAAGGCCGACCTGCGGCTGACCTTGAACCTAATTCGGATTCACTATACCCTTCTTCACTACATCTTTATCTTCAATGATAAAAGCCATCTTCGCTGTACCCCATCCACTACACTCGCGACACCATTGGCCTTTGACCTAACCAGTACGGATTAGGTCAAAGGTTATTTTTTCTTTGCGCGCGCGCGCGCGCACACACACACACACACACACACACATGGGCTTCCATGGCGTAGTGGTAGGTGCAACGTTACTGACCATGGGTCACCACGGGCCAGCCTGGAGTCGGACCTGCAAAAGTTTGAATCCTGGGCGAGGCAGTCGGCCTACGCCCAACCCAGGAGTTCTTCCTCCCCTCGGGACTGGTCGATAAATGGGTACCTGGCTTAGGCAGGTGTACGTGTGTGCATACATGCATAGGAGTAAAGACACTATGTATACCCATGGATAAGACACAGGGCCACACGAGTGTAGAACACTTCCCCCGTAACACACAGATAATAACACAGCACCATTATAATCATTATCATTTTTGTTTCTACTATTACTATCATTATTTTTATTTGTTATTTGTGCAACAATGTGAACAGACCTCATTACCCATCAGACCGTGCCAGCCCTGGGCCTATTACGATGGAACGAGCGAGAACTCGTTCTTCGCACCACTGGAACGCCGTCCTTCCAGTTGTCGAATAATTTAACGATGAACGGCCCGCTCATCAGGCTCGCTAACAAGTAAACTATTCCAATTACAGAGTGGGTGTCCTCATTACTTATGCAAATTGCCTTGCTAAGGTCTGGGTAAAGCTCGTCTCCGCTTGTTATTGACAGTTAGAGTCATGGCTTCATGGTAGCATCTGGGACATGTTCCGTGGCTGCTGTTGATGATGATGATGATGATGTTGGTGATAGGGTACGGAAGACCTGCTGCTACTACTACTGCTACCTACTACTGCTGCTGCTGCTGCTTGGGTATGGAAGACCTGCTACTGCTGCTATGACCGCGACTGGAGCATGAAAAACCTACTGTTGCTGCTGCTGCTGGGGCTTGGAGAACCTTCCCGTAGCGCTACAGCTGTCTCGATCATCTTAGCCGCCGCTGCTGCTCCTGTTGCTGAGGCGTGGAGAGCCTCCTCCTGCCGCCCTCCTTCCCCCATGGCTGCAGGACCAAGACCCCCTCCACCATCCCCTGTGACAGCAGGACCAGGAATCCCCTCTCGCCTCCATCCGTGACTGCAGGACCAGGATCCCTTCCCCCTCCACCGTGTCTGCAGCACCAGGACCCCTTCTCCCTCCTCCACTTGCCGCAAGACTAAGCCCCCCTCCCCCCGTGGCCACAGGACCAGGACACCTTACCCCTCCCCCGCGGCTGCAGGACCAGGTTCCCCTCCCCCCGTGGCTGCAGGACCAGAGCCCCCCTCCCCTCCCCAGGGTTCAGGAACAAAGGTACGGTGATGGAAACGTAGTTTGGCTGGGAGTTGGAGAGTGTTGAGAGAAGGTAAAGTTTTAATGTGTTGTCAGACTTGTTCTGTCCTCTCAACAGCTACTCTACCACGCTCCATTTTCCTCATCCACAGTAGCAGCTACCAAGACTTGTTGCTGTCTGGGTGTGGGAGAACCTCCCCATCTGTACACCACAGCTTAGTGTCTGCCAAGCTTTTCCATGGGTGGTGGTGGCCCAGGCCTGTACAGTCTGGCCCAGGTGAAGCCAGCCAGGCGTGGATAGTGATGGCCAAGTGAAGCCAGCCAGGTTGGTGGTGGCGATGGTCTAGGTTTGAATCCAGCGAAGTGGTGGTGATGGTGGTGGTTGTTGTGGTGGTTCAGATGAAGCCAGCCAGGTGATTGCTGTAGCCTAAATGAAGCCAACCAGGTGGTGGTGGTGTCGGCGGCTCAGATGAAGCAGGTAGGGTAGTGATGGTGGCCGAGATGAAGCTAGCTTGGTGATAAAACTGACCAGATGGTGGTGTCCCTGATGGAGCCAGCCAGGTGGTGTTGGTGGTGGTTGTGTTAGCCCGACCCAGCTGGTGTTTCCACCAGCCAGAGCGTCATCTCCCAAGCAAAGTCATACCCGATGATGATACGGGCAGCAATCACGTCCCTTTTCCGTGACCCTTTCCCATAGACATGCAAGACATTAGCTCGCACTTCTAGTCTTTGATAATTCACGTTTGTCTCAGGGGGAGGAGGGCGGTGGAGGGACGAACCCCGGCTGCAGGTTCTTGTGCGGCCGTGTGGCGCCCGGCCCCAGCATCAAGTGGTCACGCGATATGTCAGGTGCCCGCCAGGAAAACAGGAGAAAATGTTCCATCACAAGACCACCAACATCACGCACTTCTCCAGACGTTTTTAATGAAATTCTCTCTCTCTCTCTCGTGCAGTCGTGTGCCCGGCCCCAGCATCAGCTGGTTGCAGATTTTACAATATAGTCGGTGTTCACTAAGCTTAGCAATAAAGTGTCCGAACTCGTCTTGCAATTACATGACAAATATTTTTTTTGAAACTCAATAGAGGTCGGCTGGTCGACCACATTGGCAGAGGCGAGCGAGGTCAGGTCAGGTTTCGGTTTCAGTTTCAATACTTTATTCCATTATAGAGGAATCGGGATCCTTGTGCTGCTACTAGGTACCCCAGTGCAACATTACCAGAAGCATCTGGCAAGTGTCGCGAGTACATACAGATATAGCAAAGGGGCTTACTAAAGCCTAGGAAAGTATCAGGTCGGGTTATATTACATGTCACGCGAGGAGGTTAGCTCGAGCCCCTCCCCACTGCACCTGCCAGCGATGACGGGAGGGGACTTAGCAGACCTCGGTGTAGAAATAGCCTGCCACCAAGTCATACCACCAATTTCGTAAGGAAATCACATGAAGAAATTAAATGGACTGTACATGAATGTAAGATAAATCCGTAACATAATAGCTGAATGGTATTAGTAGGTAAACAATAACCGGATCAACAGAAACATTTCCAAACACGAGAAACAGCGATCTGGTTAGAGATTACAATTTGCCAGACGATACATTATTTATATGGATAGTCACGATCGAGGAAGCGGAACTACATTGGACGGAAAGCCATAGCTAGAGACTGAGCGCGAGCGAATGTGGGCTTTTTTCGTGTGTTTCCTGGCGCTAACTCGCTGACGTAGGGGTGACGATGCTGTTTCCTGTGGAGCGGGGCGAGCAAGTATGAATATGTACATGTGTATGTGTGTATATTCATGTGTATGTGTATGTATGTATATGTTGATATGTATATGTATGTATTGTGCATATATATGCGTGTATACATATATATGTGTATATAAGCGGACGGGTCTTTGTCTTTTTCCTGACGCTATCACGCTGACGCGGGAAGCGGCGATCGAGTATAATGAATATATATATATATATATATATATATATATATATATATATATATATATATAGATAGATAGATAGATAGATAGTAGATAGATAGATAGATAGACAGATGAAAAGGTAACACCTCTAAGATAAAGTAAAGGGCCCATAGCCTCAGGAAAGAGATTAAGATGAATCCTAAAAAAAAACTCTTTCTCGATGACTATTTGAAATGTTTTCCTTTCAGCTACGAAGCTGTGACATGTGGTGCTTTCGTGTTATATTGACTTGATATGCTATTCTGGTGTTGTAGTGTTGTTGTGTTAGAATGATATGATACATTGGTTTTCTGGTGATGTGGTGGTGTTATTAAGATGCGATTTTTTTAATTTATGTTATGACGTGATAGCGTGCTGCTGTTGTGTGATACGTTTGTTTTGACGTTGGGGATGTGGTGTACTGGTGTTAAAGAATGATGAGATATTACGGTACTGTGGCCGTTATGGTAATGTCATTTTGCTGTGTTACGATTCTGTGGTGATATGGTGATTATTATTTTTTTTTTTACAGTGACTGACACGGCAAGGCGAAATATGGTCCAGTCTTTGGTCCACTTAAAGGAAAATAAGGTAAGAAAAAGACTGAAGATATCAATTTGTTCCTCAGGTGCTTGTAGAGCCGACCCATAAAGGTTAGAAAGGTTACAGGTTGAGGAAGAGATGAAAGAAGAACGGGACTCTTCCACGGCCCTACTCTTCGAGGGGAGACGGAGGTATCATAACGGTCAATCTTCGTGATGTGGATCTCTCTCTGGTTTTGTGGAGCCAGGGTGATTTGATAATACTGGTTTTCGATGTTATGTTGAGTTTGTGGGATGCACAGATGTTATGGTGATATAGTTCCGTGAATTATTGGATGTACGGTTTTGTGGTTATGTGATATAGCGGTGCTATGGTATTCTGGTGTAGTGGTGAGACATTGTGGAACTTTGTTGTTGTGCTATAGTGAGGTGTTATGGAGGTGTGATACTCGGGTGTTACAGTGTTGAGATTTTTTGATTTAATACTGTAGTTCTTTGATGTTGTTACAATACGACACTGCTGTGCTGTGGCGGGGCAGTGATATGTGGTATTTGTTATTTTGGTGTTTTGCTTTTATGATCATTTCATACCTTTAGATGTGGTGTTCTGGTGTTATGGTGGATTATCACTTTGGCACTTTTGTCTCCTGTTGATGTGACAGTATTGATTTTATGGTTTGTGTCATGGTGTTGTAGTGATGTTATGTTCCGGTGTTTTGATGTTATGGCGAAGTTATGTTATGGTTTTGTGGTGTTGTGGTGTAATAGCGTTGTGGTTATATTTTATAGTACTGTTATGATATGGTGTTATGATTTTGAGGTGTCATGGTGTTGTGGTACTGCGGTATTATGGTGTTATGTTATGACGCAATGGTTCTGTGATTTCGTTTTATAATTATATGATAATTTGCAGTTGTAGTATCATGGTAAAGTGGTTGTGTGGTAATGTGGTACAACGTTGTGGTGATGTAATACTGTTTTGTGTGATGTTCCGGTATTATAGTCTTTTGATACTGTAGTATTGTGTTGCTTTCATAATGTGAAACTGTGGTGATGCTGTGTGATGTCGATGTTATGTGGTGTTTTGGTTATGTGATATTTTAGTTGTATGGTAGTGTGGTGTCATAGTTATGTGATCTATGTTGCAGTGTCATTATGAGTATCAATGATGATGTGATACTGTTGTCATGTTGTGTAGCTATGATGTGATATCGTTGTCATGTGATGTTATGATATCATGTGGTTTTTTGGTGCTGTGATGTACAGCTGTGGCAGTAAGGCTGTGGTGAGGGAGTGAGTAAAGTCGTCAACCTTGTTATGGGGGGCTTTACGAAAAGACACGTTAGCAATTCGCTACTGGCATCCCCTCACTGAGAATGATCGATACTAAGAGGAAACTGACGGAACTTTGCAAATAAGGATATTAGGGAAGGCTAACTGATGTAATTATGGATGAAGGAAGGAACTGGGAAGATTTTAGATCAGGGAAAAGTTGGAGTCTGGTCTCAGAAACGTCACATTAAAGGAAGATTTATTTGACTTTGGGAAACACCCAGGATCGTATGGGTGACAGGTAACAGTAGGGTTATAGAAGATGACTCCAGGGGGACCACCGCCTTACTACCTGGCTATTGTTGCCTAGGGATCATCTTGCGACGAAGTTGTGTCAGCAGTTTAGTGCCTAACTGCCGTGTGGGTCGCTGGTGTTGGTCGGAGAGGGTAGACGGGTTCAGTAAGATGAGGTTCTCCTGGTACGTGGTGTTAGAAGGGCTCAGGATGATTCTACATACTCTTTCCTGCTCTCTTTCTAGCTGGTCCTTCTGTGTGGCTGTTAGTGACGAGGACCAGGCTGGGGAGGCGGAGGTAAGCTCAGGTAGGATGAAAACTGTATGGACATTCCTGAACTCAGTTGGTGGGACGCCCACTAATTTCATTCGGTGGAGAAGGTACAGAGGATGATTTGATGGTAGTGTCGACATGATTCCTCCAGGTTAAGCCGTCGTCTATAATGACACCAAGTAGTTAGAAATCTATAACCATTCGAAGCATGATAAGGCCAAGTGTGGCATCACGGGGCAGAATGTTGTTTGCACTCAGGTTGATGTGCATCACCACAGTCTTGGTGTGGTTGATGGTGACGTCGTTGGCCGTAGTCCACTCGTGAAGGTGGTTTTTGATGTTCTAAAGGGCACTGACGTCGGGAGAGTTGTTGCTGATAGTGACGCCAAAGGTGGAGTCGTCCGCGTACTTCTAGCGGTGGTTTGTGTCCTGCGGGGCGTCGTTGATAAGGATGAGGAAGCAGAGCGGCCCCATCTTGGTGCCCTGTGGTTCACCACATGTTAGTGTTAGTGAAGTCGATATGACTATATCAACGCGGACTGTTTGTTATCGCCCGGTCAGGAAGTCCGCCAGCCGCGAAGTCTTAGTACAGACTACGAAGGAGAATGCCACAAAAGTCTTGTGTGTTTTTCCAAGTGGCGGTAGTTGAACTCCAGGAGGCCGACAAGGCAGTGAGTGGTGGAGGAAAGCTTCATGTTTCCAAACTGCTGAGGATCTACTGAATCGGCAATGTCTGCATAGGGCCAGTCATACACAACACTTTCACAAATTAGACTGGGGACTGGAGTGATGGCAACAAGGCGTAAACTATTAAGAAACTCTGGGTTATTGGATTTGGGCAGAGGAGTGACATGGGATGTCTTCCAAGCTGTGGGGCATTTCGATTGTTTGAGAGAAGCATTGATTATGACGCTTAGCAGTTGTAGCCAATTCACAGGAGAATTTCATGCATAGTTTCACTGGCAGATCTATGGGTATGTTTGAGCGTTTGGTTTTAAGACGGTGAAGGCACTCAGCCACCTGATAACCCCCTGTTGTGCTTGAGATAGATGGAATTGGTGGGTATGCTGGAGGGAGCTGATGTCGAGTTGTGGTAATCGTTGACAGATATTGGCAAAGTGGTTGTTGGTTTGGTGTGCAGCCTCCTCATTGCTGAGTCGGACTACACAAGGGAAGGGGGAGAGCTTTCGCTTGTCACAGCCAGTTAGTTAGTTCTTTTATTTTATCACACCACTGACCGATGATGGCCTGCTCTAAATGTTGCACTTTATTAGGGTAAATAGTCCTTCTTTGCGGCGTGTACTTCGCGTTGCACTTTGTGGCGAAGTTGCTTGTAGAGGTCGTTGTTGCGATTGTTGAACTCTCGTATTCGGTGCTCCATAAGTCGCTTAATGCGGTGGGTGATCCAGGGAGCGTCGGCCGGGTGTAACGTTACCGTCTTCTGGGGAGAGAAGTGTTGGTAGGCCTGGCTGCAGGTTTCGTGATACATCTCTTATTTCAGCATTATCACTGGTCACCTCAGTCCTGTGACAACGTGTTTCCCACCAACCAAAATTTCGCTTAGCTGACTCAGTAAGTCGCCGATAAGTTCTGGTGTCTGTCCGTCTGTGTTGGGCGATGGTGGGGAGGGTGACCACAACACTGTTGAAATGATTACCGAGTCCGAGAGGCGGGAGAGGCTCGGGTGGTAGGCAGTGGTCAGCCATGTCAGTACGGGTCAAGTCGAGTGAGTTGACCGTGCAAGGGAAAGTGAACAACCTGGGAAAGATGTAGTTGTTCTCGCAGGGTGGTGGCGTGTGTCTCAATGAAATCCCCGCATACTACAAGCTTAGAACAAAAGTACCTCGTCCTGAGGGTCACAAGTGTAGGTAATGTGTTCTAAAAGTGCCTCCCTAGTTAGAGGGCGCGGCGGGTGGTGGGCCACGCAGTAGATGATGGTGCCAGTCTGGCGTGGGTGTAATGTGGGCGAAACTTTAGCTCATAACACCTCCAGACCCTCAGGCACGTTAACTGTCAGCTGGGCTGGACGGAAGTCTTGTGATAAATTAGTGCCACACCTTCTCACGCTTTGGCGTACGAAGGTGGTAGAAGAGAATGTAGCCACTCAAGGTAATCTGTCAGGCCTCTGTTATTGCTATGACCTGGCTCTGGACTGCTCTGGTGGCGATCGCTAGTTCCTCAGTTTTGCTGGGCAGGCAGCTAATATGCGACAGCAACAGGGTCGGCAGGTTGTACCGCGTCCTTGGCACTTCAAAATGGTTTAAGAGTTTAATTTTCGTTGGTTTGCGTCGCCTTCTATTGGTAGTTAATGTTTCAATTGCTTTTCCATAACCGTGCCTGCGCCCACCTGCGTTACTGGTGGTGGCGCTGATGTTGGTGGTGATGGTGAAGATGGCAATGCTGATGGCGGCGGCGCTGGCGCTTTTACTGACAAGTTCCTCCCCCGTGTCACCCGCTCCTGCTGCTGTTACCCACGAACGTGGATATCCGACCTGACGCTCTAATACAGGTCAAGTTGATTTCGTGAAGAAATGAGTTGTGAAATATGCGAGACTTATTTTCGGTAAGCCTTGTTCTCCAGTCCCTGTGTGTGGCGGTCCGGTGATACAACGCGCGTCGCTGTCTTGGCCACGTCAGGGCGTGCAGTTACTATGTTGCTGAGACAACATGACTGACCAATTTACTAACAGCCAAAATGGCCGACAAAACGCCTGTACTAACGCACAACATGACCGACCATCGTACTACCGGACAACATACTGACCAAGGCCAATACTAACGGACAACATGGCTGGCCAGCGACAATGCCGTTAACAGAAAATTGGTTTCATCGACAAGTTGATACTTTGGTGGAGAGACTCCATCAGCCGGGGATTGGTGGAGGGGAGGTTGTGGGGGAATGGGGCCCCAGGCTGCTGCTGTTTGATGACCTAGATGACCTGGCCTCGCCTGGCTGCCCTCCCCTGGCCGCGGGTCACGCGCTGACCCTCGCTCTCGCGTGGACATTCCCGCCCGCTCAGCCAGCCGGGATCCAGGCTTTAACAAGATGTCTGGAGGTTTAATAACTTTTTTATTTCTTTTTTGTTCATTGGGGTGATAAAAAAAGGTCTTGGAAGTTAACATATCAAAGAGGTCACAGGTTACCCCTGGTGGTACCTCTGGTGTGCAGGAGGTCACAGATGGTTTATACCATCGTGCAGGATGTCACATGTGGTTAATACCATCGTGCAGGAGTCTGGTTTCGATAGGCTGTTGGCACCATAGAGTTAAGGCGTGTCCCCTGAATGTAGCTACAGATATAATCTGTTTTCGTACCTCTGATGTACCTCTTGTATAGGTTACTTCTGGTGTACCTTTAATGTAGGTTACCTTTGATGTACCTCTGGTGTAGGTTACCTCTAGTATACCTCTAACGTACCTCTGGCGTACCTCTAATGTAGGTTACCTCTTGTATACCCATAATGTACCTCTGGTGTACTTCCAGTGTAAGTTAGCTCTTGTCTACCTCTGGTGTACCCCTAGTGTAAGTTAGCTCTGGTATAGTGTATCTTTGGTGTACCTCTGATGTGTCTCTAGTTAGACGTTCTAAGTAAGGATCAACAGGCACAACAGAGAAGAGAATTCTTTCTTCACCTCCTCAGACAGGTCGAGAATAGGACGTGATGCGAATTATATTATCAAAACATCAGATTCAACTTCACGCATATGAATCCGGATGGTATTAATAAGGGAGAGCTAGATTTCAAAGACCGAATTGCAAGGAAATAAACAAACGATATAGTTTGTGTGGTGGAAACAAAGATTATTTACGAGATAAAATTTGACGTAATCTGTAGAGAGGGATGCAGGATAATGGAAAGATAACAGGTATCAAGAGAGGGATTGATAGTTTTGATAACGGACAAATACTATGTTTTAGGAAATACTGACAGTAAATAATTGGAAGAGGAACTGTAGAAAAGAAAAAAGAAATGCAAAGTGGTTTTGATGATTCGTAATCTTCCAAAATATTTTAAAAAATAAGAACAAATTAAGAAAAATGAGTGATATTTACTAAGGTTGGTCCAAGAAGCATTGCAACATTCACTCCTCAGAGACGGCAAAGTTATGACGTTGGGAATTACAGTTATAAAAAGACAGATTTAGAAAATTTAGATTCTTAAGGGGAAAGAGAGTCAGAGCGACACAAGGTTTTGAAGTGTACTTAAGAAAATTTTCATGTATCAATATGTCACCGATCACGTTCGAAACGTGAGGGGATGGTGCATTGTCATAGGTAGATTTTACCTTGACACAATATAGCATGAAACTTGAGAATATCAAATATGATACACCAGTCGGGAGGATGGAGTAGGGTGAGGGGTGGGGGAATAATCGTGTAATGCTCGACTTTAGCTTTGTGGTCAATGAGGACATAAAATGATCAGAGAGGAAACCAGACGCAGAGAGGAGATAAACTTGTGGACAGTACATAGATAATGTCTGAAAATATGAATTGGGGAATGGAACTCCAGACCTACAACATACGTCACTCTAACGGAAAGTTTTGTGAAATTTACAGTGACGGAGTTAGAACATGGGGGAAGTTATATAAGAGATAGATGGGTGGTTAGAAGATGTCAAAAAGGATTTAGGAGAAGATCTAGTCGAAACTTTAGCCAGCCTTCATTCAAAAGGTATGAGAGCAAGGAGCAGAAAAACTTGGAAAAACATATTAAGAATAAGTTAGGAGATAATCCAGAACTGACACATAAATTCATCAGGAGTTGATAACTGTCGGTGAAAAGGAACTGATCATGCTAAGGGATTCAAAGGAGGGAGGAATAGAGGAGGAGAAGGGCCGAATGACAGATTCAAAAGTTTTCACAATGGAAGAAACACAGCACCAGCACCAGTGATATGGGATGGGGATGTGGTTTGGGAAAGTAATGAAATCGCGAGATGAGACTTAGGCAGACTAAGAAAGGCTCTTGACTCATAAAAGGCTCATGGTCCGAGTGAGGTTATTTTTCATATGTTCTGACTAAGTGTGCAGATGCGCTTGCCAGGCTGTTTGAAATATTGTTTTAATAAGTCACTCGAGGAAGGACAAATGTCGTGCCTGTATTCAAGAAAGGGGACTAGAGAAATTGCCGTGAACTACAAACCAGGCTATCTATCTGACGAATCGTGTCTGTAAAACACTGGCAAAGATAGTGAGACATGAAGTAGATGACATCTTGCAAAGTGGAAAATATTTATGTGACAGACGACATGAATGTATAGAAGTCATGCGTAATAAATCTCATATATTTCTGTGTCTGTTTCAGACACAAGAGAAGAATGGGCGGATTGTATTCCAAGTGCACCTGAAAAAAATTGATGCTATACCACATCACAGGTTGGATAAGCTGGATCTTTAGGTAGGAATAAGGAGAAAACTTCGTCGATTGATAGAAAATTAATTTTTTGAAAGAAAACAGTTGACACATGCCAGAGGAGTCTTCTCGAAATGGGTTGGTGTCATAAGTGGCGTCCCACAGGGCTCATCCATGGGACCATTTCTCTTCTTGATCTCTGTAGATGACTTACTAAAAGAACTGTACTCATATCAGAATATGTTTGCAGATTACACCAGTGTAATTATGGAAGTAAACATTGTTGAACATTGTATCCGTTTATAAAGAGGATGTAGACAAACCAAAGTTTCTATGATACACAGTTGAAATTCAAAACGAGGAAAGGCAAAGTTATGAGACTGGAGAACAGTAAAAGACCTCGATACGAGTATCATTTTCTACAAGCAGGAAATAATGTACAGAGATCTGTGTGAAAGAGAGAGAGGCTATGGTATCTATGTTACTGCTTTCAGCCAGTCTGTTTGGTATATCATTCCATATGTTAACAATCCTGTTGAAGAAAAAGTACCTCGCCTTATTCGAGGTAAAACGTTTGTCCACGAGTGACTGGGAATGAATTCAGAAGAATCTGCCCTTAAGTAGCTTGTCTGATCGAAAGTGTCAGAGCTTTGATATTTTTGAATACCTAGGTTAGATAACCTCTTATCCTTCTCTTTTCTAAGCTAAATAGATTTAGATCGATTAGTGTGTTCTCATGGAACTTGTTTCTCTGGACAGGAATCATCTTGGCAGCTCGCTTCTATGTTCTTTCCATTCTGTCTGTCATTTCTTGAGTAGGGTGACCAAAACTGAGCACTCTATCAAAGTTTGGTAGCATCAGTGACTTGTAAAGAGTGAGAATGATTTCTCTATATTCAATTTCGAAAGCCTGTGGCACAACACTTGTTACGTCTAATCATTCCGAGGCTTAACCATTAATCACTACTCTTTGTTTACAGCTAGTCAACCAATTTCATAACCATCGAAGTACATCCCCATCTATACCATGTGACTTACATTTTGTTATTAAAGATAATCAGACGGCAAATGGATGACTATTTGCAAAGGATAAGTTATCACATTAAGAGACAAAAAGGACTCAGGGATAGCAAGTCATAAATAACAGACCTTTCAGACTTCAATGAGGGAATGAGCTTCGTTGTAGGTAAGAGAGGAGGATGGGCGGATTTTATTCCTGGGTTGCCAGAAAACATGGAGAAGAAACTGGACCTTTGGGTAGGAATATGGGGGATCTTCCTGTTGGTTGATTTGGAGTTTACCTTGAGAAAAGAAGACAATGGATCCATAACAGATGAACCTCTAAGAAATGAGCTGTGTTTACCATCTACGTGCCGCAGGGCTCGATCCCGGGACCATTGCCTTCTTGATGTATACAAATGAATTGTCATGATTGATTTCACGCCTGAATATGTTTGCGGATTATGTCACGTTCTTAAAAGAAATAAAGAATGATGAAGAGTGCATCAGTGTACAAAAGGATCTAGATTATTTTTTCTTGCCTCTCTCGTGGTTGATGAAATTCAGCCCGGTTAAATGCAAATTGAGGAGGATAAGATACAGTGAAAGAAGACCTTGAAACGAATATCACCCAGCATGAAATAAGTTGTAGGGACTTGTAAGGGAAAAAGCTCTTGGAAGTTTGCATTGTACCTACCTGTAGCCAGAGCTTCACATTAGGAGAACCTTAAAGACGACGAGCTGTGTGGTGGTAAATGTCAGAATCACTTTGAATACATCGATAAGTAAATATTTAGCAAGATATTCAAGGCGTGTTTTAAGTCAAAGCTAGAATATGCTTCCCAAGTCTGGTCACGCAATTAAAGAAACACAGAATTCTACAAAAGAAGATCCAGTGGAGAGCAGCAAAGATTGCATCAGAAATAAGGGAGCTAAGTTACAATGCGAGGTAAGAGGCCAGAAATTTGCCCACCATGGAAGAACCTGATCACAGCCTTCGAGTTTATAAATATCGAAAGTGGATGATTTGCTGAAAAATACAGAGACAGAGCAGACAGAGGCCAGGACAAGAGAGTAAACAAGAACATGTTAGAAAAACGCAAAAAAACTTTTATTGTACTGGAGAACTGGATGAATGGAAAAAGCTTAACGATAAAACTGTGAGAACTAATAGTTCACAAAAGTTTAATAAGTCGTATGATTGTGGAGGAAGTTTGTGATGGGGCCGCATTAGTACAGGACTCCCTCCCCGTACTGTTCAAGTAGGTGTTGTAATGGAGTATGTTGCAGAAAACTCCTCGCCTTGTGCCTTCTGCTGCAAGTTCTTTTTAACTTACTGCGGCTAAATCATTGGTTGGAAGTCATTGCTGAGAACTTTTCGTTTAAAACTTGCAGCTGAGAACTCACTGGCTGGAAGCTGGTGTTGAGAACTCATTGTCAGGAACCTAACACTGCAAACATTTTTACCCAGAAGACATGGCTGACATTTACCTCCTGGACTTTACTTCTTGAGGAGCAGAGTATGCAATCTCTTGCGTCATACATCCTCCCTGGAATCTATGATCAGGAATCTCCTGTCCGGGAAATTCTTTGGAATCTTTTGCCGGAATCATATCCTCGACCTGCTTGCCTGGAAGTGTCTCGGACACCAACGTCCCTGGCCGGGACCTTCATCTTCTGGTGGGGAATATGAACTCTCATCTCATCCTCTCTCACTAGTGTAAGGAATTCTCTCTCTCTCTCTCTCTCTCTCTCTCTCTCTCTCTCTCTCTCTCTCTCTCTCTCGAAACCGTTTTAGTGTGGTATTATTATCATTCCCTCCCTGTATTCCCACCTGGGTTATACAGACCTCATACTCGCGTCAGACTTTATGGGCCCCCCAAGCTGCTGAAAGACTTTTGGGAGGGGAAAGAAATAACCCCCAGGCCATTAATGGACATCAAAGGCCCCCGGGGGCAACGCAGGACAGATGACCTTTTATATGAGGGGGACCTCGGGAAAAAACTAAATTCCTAGAGTGGGAGGGAGGTGGATGACGGGAAGGTCAACAGAAGGCAGGAATGAGGAACTTGAAAGAGTTTTTTTCGGGGGGGAGAAGGCATGGAGAGCTTTTAGGAGGAATGGATTGTAGAACACATATTTGGAGAGACGGGTGTGTGTGTGTGTGTGTGTGTGTGTTGGTGTGTTCCGAGACGGCAGGTGGGTGTGGGTGTACGTACGTGGGGAACGACAGACAGCTGGACGAGGCTATCTGCTGGAGGACAGTCGAGCATGCGCACAGAGGGCACCTCCCCAACCCCTCCTGTGGGAAGTACCGAGTGATATGGAGAAAGTATACTGACAAGGAAATTCTATAGGAACTTGTAACTGAAAAGAAAAGAAACAGGCTAATCTACGAACGCTCATACTAATCCTGACTTCACCTACACAAAATATCTGTGATTAGAGGGGGAGACATTAGCATACAACCACGTCATGAGCCAACATGCCTTCTGTTATGTTCTGTGTGATCAGGCACCTCTTCTCCCCTATCGCATTCTCCTCCACTAGAGCAGGTCTTTGCCTATTTACACGCCGTCACCACTTGTCATAACATGGGAATCTGCTACGGGCCGGGCAATAAATCCCTGGGGAGGACTGCTTCACTGGAAAGTTTGGCAAACCACTTTACGAGCAGCGTAAAAAGATTCGGAACTCGGGAGGGTAAACAGAGGAGCGTCCGATGGGCCTTCTCCTCGTCTTGGATGTGTCCACAGTGGATGTTTTTTTTTTTCACTCTTTTTTTCTGACGAATTTTCTTTTCTTTTTCCCTCCGTTGATTCAGAGCGAGAGGTTAAGAGTAAAGAGTGGAGCCAGAGGGGTGAGGAGGAGGAGGAGGGGAGAGGGGTGAGAAAGGGGGTGTGACGAGAGGGGAGAGGGGGGGGCGGGGGAGGGAAGATGGGCGTTCGGTAGTGTGGGTGAGGGGTGAGGGGGGTCGTCTTTCGTGGTGTAATAACACTCTCACTCCTGCCCTCCCCCCTTTTTGGCAGTACTCAGCGCCAACACTTGTCACGTGAAGGAGCTTGAATCACTGCAGCGCAAACGGGCACGGCAACCACCCCCTGTAAAACCCGGGGTGGAGGCGGGGGGGGAAAGGCACCTCGGGAAGATAACGTAGGAATGGGTGGATGAGGAGAAAGATATACACACACACACACACACGACCCCCCTGTAGCGCAGCGGTTTGAGATGCGACGCTCAGATCTAAAAGGCCCCGGGCTCGAATCCCGGCTAGGGCAGCCTGCCCACAGCCAACCCAGCTGTTCATCCCCCTCTCGTTGGGGCTGCTCGATGAATGGCTTAATCAGGGGGTGAGTACGTGCGTGCGTATGTAATTATTGAAGACGATATATATGTAGATATATATATATATATATATATATATATACATACCACAAGGTTAAGACATGGAGTAACACGAGTGTAAAACCCTTTTTCCCAATGCACAAATGGTAGCCAGGTTTCACACGAAGGAGATGGGTACCTCCATTGCCACCGAGTGACTGGTATATCCATACCTCCGGGCGTGGCGCTGGCTCTGTCTCGTGCACAGTGTCTGGCCGGTGTGACGCGGGGCCTGCAGGACACATCCCTGTCCCTGGGAAGGTACGCCCCGTGCCCCCCCATGGCGTCCCAGTGGGAGGGTGAGAGGGAGTGAGCGAGAAGGGAGTGAGGAGACTACGAGACTACGAGACTACGAGACGCGGGGTTACTGGGGGCTTGTAGTTACCGTTGTGCTGGGGTGGAGAGCTGAGAGACCAGGGGAGGGTAAAGTTGGTATTCCCAGCTCTGGGGAGATGGAGAGAAGGGCGGATGAGATCACCAACGGTCGCTGGGAGTCGCCCTGGGTGTCGATGGCCGTTGAGGATAGGAAGAAAACAGAATGCCGTCGAGGCCGACCGTGGGTGAGAGCCGGAGGACTGGGTGTTGTTCTAAATAATTGACGGCGGCGGACAGTAAATCTCATCCACACGTCAGAGGCGGGTGTGTGAGGGAGGTGGTTGTTGCTGAGGATGCCAACGGTGGCGTTCCAGCGGGTATGTATTGTCCAACACGACATCAAAAAGTATACTTACGCCATACGACTGTACACACACGGGCTTCAGTCTTCTCTTCTTCACTTTTTTCGAGCTGTCCCTTCCCCTTTCCCACAATCTTTTTCCCTCTCCTCTAAGCACATAGAGAAGAAGAATGAAGTCAGTGGGTGGAGGGTCGTCCAAGAGAGTGGTTGAAGGGTCCAGTCCAGCCTGGAACAAAGTCCTCATCGAGGCCCAGGCCTTTGATGACACATAAAGAAGGGTTGAAAGTATAGAGCTGAGAGGAAAAATGATTTATGAGTCTTTGGAGGGGATGGAAAACCACCGCCTTTTAAAAGAAGGGAGGAGCAGGTCGAACCTATCTAGGAAAGACGTGAAAAGGTAAAGGAATCCTAGTTAAGACTTACCATCGTAAGAAGAGAAACAGGCATCACAAAGACCCCTCGATTAACGTAGTTGCTAACGGCCGCAGAATAATTACGTGAGCCTGTGGCATCGTTGTGTCGACTGGTCTACTTAACAGTGAAGGCACTCAAGCAAGCCAGATCTTAGGAGCAGAAACCAGAGTCATGTCCACAGAAGAGGGCGAGAGGACTAACGCCCTGGGGTAAGGCAAGTGCGTCAAAAGTTTTGAGGTCAGACCGGGAGAGCTGAAAAGTGGGTTCTGGATGCTATGTCGGGCCACATTAGTCGCTCGGTTCGCCTTCGGTGTCGGCGTTGGATACTTACTTGACTTGGTGTTGCTCTCGGTGATGTACTTGGTGGATGGGATGGTTGCAGATGCTGTAGGTAGTTGAGGTTGTTCTAGATAATGTGGTTGGTTGAGGTTGTTGTGGACGCTGTAGTTGGTTGGGGTTGTTCGGGATACTGCAAGTGGTTGGGGTTGTTCTAGGAGCCCAGGTGGTTGAGGTTGTTCTAGATGCTGCAGATGGTTGGAGGATGGTGGTTCGGTGTTTGTAGGCTATGGACGAGAACTACCCTCGGCGGAGGAGTGAGTCAGGGTTGGGACTTATGGGAGGAACCATGTGGCGCACCGCCTATCGTCTTGAGGGCATAAGAATGCATCACACGTGGTTGACATAACCCCAGTAGTGCAAGAAATATATATATATATATATATATATATATATATATATATTGATTTTAATGACGTTATTTTCGCAAGATTTTTGGTACCTTAATTTTTTTTTTTCTTTTTTAGCGAATTTGGACGTAATATCTAACAAATATATACCTTTCTTTCTTAACGCAATGAACCATCGTGTTTAATCCTGTACAAAATATTCATTTACTTCTGAAATAATATTACAAAATTTTTATTATACAACTGAACAACAACAGCGTACCAGAGTTAATTAGGGGAGAAGAATTTTATATAAAATCTTCGCATAATGAGTTTGCAAAATTTTCCATTCCTGTCCAGTTTTCCGCGTGACGCATTTATGATGCTAATTAATTTCTTCCTGTTCGGACTGAAAGGCGATGTGTGGAGAGAGAGAGAGAGAGAGAGAGAAATCTGTTGTGAAGATTGTGTTGAGGATGTCAACACAGGTGTACGACGTCTTTCAGGGTAGCGAAGACAAGGTCCCCAAGTCATCAGCGACAGGTGTCAAGCGATATGCAGGGTAGCGAGACAAGATCCCAAGTCCTCAACGACAGGTGTCTAGCGTTCTGCAGGGTAGCGACGAAAGACCCCGCAAGTCATCAACGACAGGTGTGTATGACGTCCAGTAAGATAGTGTGACAAGACCTCCCCCACGTCCTCTACGACAGGTGTCAAGCGATCTGCAAGGTAGCGAGACAAGACTCCCAAGTCATCAACGACAGGTGTCCAGCGTTCTGCGACTTGAAGACATGTCATCACCCACAGGTGTCTGGAGTTCCCCAGGGCAGCGACTGGAAGACCCACACCACCCGTGGGAACTATACCCAACATCGTCTTGACAAAAGTCACTTCCTAACGTTAAAGATCTTTGATAGTGAACCATCTTGCCTCATCAGCCTCGCTTGACTAAACAGGGACCGTTCCAAAGTTTACCTCAGCTTATATAGTATTACCCAAGGCATTAGGTTGTTCGAGTGAAGAGACACAGGGAAAGTGTCTTAAAAAACAATCTTAACCCAAGTTAGCGAATCCTGGCCCCGCGAAAACACGTACCAAAGCCTAGCCAACTCAAGTCTAGTCGAGCGTGCATTGTATTGGTTCACTGCTTCGGAATGCTCCGCTCGGCATGAAACTGCTGCTTTATTTCCCAGCCTTCCGGAAAGCAGCCAGGTTGCCGCTAAGATACATACAGAGACATCACTCGGTAACAACTGAAGCCATCGAGATTTCTGAAGCACAAGGTATTATTCTTCATCCATTTTCAGCACAAAAGTATAGCATCCGATGTTACGCTCTGGGTTGAATCCCAGGATCAGTGGGAGGCTATTTGAGGGTCGAAATCCATCTGTTTATGATCAGTAGCTCTTCAAATGCATATGGGTTTGGATCAAGTCCAACAGCGTCATTTGCATACAGAAACTACAGCATTTTTCTATTATTTTTCACCTTGATTGAATATTACAGCACAGTCACTCAACCTCGCTGTCATCTCATGTAATGACCCGTCCACAGGAACCATTAAATAATCACGGTGACATGACACGGCCTCGACACACTTCCCATGACATGACACGCCCTTGACACTCCCACATTCACTCCACACCACTCACTCACACACGACTGCTGACCCTCGCGAATGTACTACTTTCGGCACCAAAGCTCTCATCAGCCTACAGGTGCACGGATAAGACTTTCAGTGGAATTACGTTAGCGGGAACACGTCTATAATGTATGAATATGTGTGGAATGTAGCCAGTGGAACACAGAGTCACTCGATATGCAGAGGGACCAAGCCTCGGGTAACCTAAACTCCTTTCGGCAACGGGTGCTGTACCTATTCCGACCAGCCGGCTCACTGCTCTATTATCTGTCTATCTATCAGTCCATCAGTGGCGGTCAGAGAACACGAGGAGCTATGCGACCCCTCTCAGCCACAACCACAACCCTCCTCCCGCACACACACACACACACGCACACGCATTCATACGTTCTTTTATCTCATGGATACGCCTGCTTCCCGGATTTTTTCCTTGTGCGATGAATTATCCATTTCAGAACTAAAGCTCACCCCCGGGCGTGCGAGACGTGGAAAGCGTCAGTTGGAAATTCCATGGACCGAACAGGAGGAGATCTTCGAAGCGCTTCGCCAATAACGTACTACATATAGGTCGTGACGCCAGCTTGTGTGTGTGTGTGTCTCTCTCTCTGCCATTAGCACCCCGAAATGATCG
The DNA here is from genome assembly GCA_038088735.1 of Panulirus argus. Classification (NCBI taxonomy): domain Eukaryota; kingdom Metazoa; phylum Arthropoda; class Malacostraca; order Decapoda; family Palinuridae; genus Panulirus; species Panulirus argus. The sequence continues at coordinate 21,062 of JAYMFT010146890.1, forward strand.
CCTGGCTACGCAGCAGGTCCCTGGACGGTTTAAGACCCGTTTAACCTCACGAATGAAGCCGTGGCACACGTAACCAAACGAATGGCTGTGGAAATGAAGCACTGTTAAGGTCCGGAGACGAATCGGCAGTAAACTTAGGTGAACGGACGAACGAGACGTTTCGGAATAGTTTTCGTAGGTTCGTTCGGGAGACTCGTACATAAACCAGTGTCGGTGCTCACCTTTGCCGTCTAGGGGACGTGACGCTGTGCTAAAAAAAAAAAAAAGACGCTGGAAGCTCCTCATGTCTCGGAGTGTCGCGCACGTCAAGCTCGAGTCAAATTACAAGCAGCGTCTCTCGCTTTCCACTCCACACGATCCAACAGGAACTAAAGATTTGCCCTCTGGTCTCAGCTCATAAAGGTGGCTGGCTGGGTGTGGCTGCTCGCTCATCGATAGCACCAACAGGGGTCAACATGGGGATGCAGTTCGTAAATCATTTCATGGTAAGGTACCCCTTAACCTATGGAATGTTATCAGACTGAAAAGTGATATGATTCGACTGCGATAATCCTCTCCTTTCTGAATATTGTATGTCGATCAAATATGACGCGCTTAAAAAAAAAATGGCATAATCACAGTTTACAATATAGTTTTCCCCAATAACAGGAAAACTTTTTTTTCCCCCCTGAAAAACACACATATCAATTTACAGTTTAGATAAATACAGATCAAAACGTTTATAAGTCAACCATCAGATGGATCGTCAACAACCTCTGAATAACTGCTGGACGTTTCAAAGAGTTTGTGCAGATAAAAATGATCTTCTTCACTCTGCAGTCATCAAAGGAGGTAGTTAATTAATGATCTCTAACTTGCAGGGAAACGCAGATCGTGCCTGTTGTATTACAAGCCCACATAAGTAACAAATGTGGCTCAATCGCGTACGTAACTCGGGCGTGTTCACTCGATCCGTGAAATCTCGACGAGACACATTTGCAGTCACTCGTTCGGAGCTAAAGCGATGTTACGGTGATTAAGTACAGGATTAAATCTCCTCTGCATCTTCCTGATTAATGAGTGATTATTCCCCCAACCCAACCCCAAATATAATAAGGTTTTGACGAGACGAAGATATTTCAGTCAAGAAAAAAGGACATTGCTTTTATATATTATTTCGTTTTCCCTTATAGCTTTCCGTGGTTGGCTTACTTCTTTCAAAAAGTCGTCATCTTAAGCGAGGATGCAGAGAGAGAGAGTAAATATACAAGTATGAGATGAGTAGAAATCCCGATTGTTAAACTAGTTTACGTCTACGTCTTTCTTTCTTAGGTTGAGTGAAGCGCGTCGTGGAAATTTATGAAGAAGAGAGAAGAGAAGGGCAGAGGAAGTAGAGGAGGGCTATGAGACAGAAAAGGTGATGTGGTCAAAGTTGTCTGAACACCTATTCATTTCTCCCCAGTAGTGCTACTGATCCTTCTTACTCCCTCTTCATAATCCCTAATCATCCCTTTCACACTGCACACCATCCCGCGCCGCCTCTTCTGTCAGAGAGTTGCGATTTTGCGGAAAATAACTTGAGGCGATCCTGTAAATGACTTACAGCCTTGTCTCGCACGATGGTTTACGTAAGTTTACCATTTACAGACTTTTGGCGAGCTTAGTGGGAGATGATTTCAGGGAAGGGGCTTATCGTTTTTATACCTAGAAAGTAAGGTCTTCTGCGGCGGGAAGGGAGGAGGGAGAGACGCTGAGGCTGGAAGAAGAAGAGGAGGGAGGCGCGTGTGTGAGTAAGGTCACCTGGTTGGTGGCGACGCTAGGGTAACAGTGGGGAGGTCAGAGGTACATATAACAGGCGGGCGGGGAGGCGTTGTTGTGTGTGAGGCACACTTGTATGTACTGGCCGACCGACCCTCCCCTCTTCCTCCTCCTGCTTCTCCTCACGTCTGGCCACGACTCTGTGTGTGTGTGTGTGTGTGTGTGTGTGTGTGTATCGTGAGCTGACGGCTAGGAGTTAGGCGGGTCACGTGTTGGGGACAGATTATGGCAATATATGATGATCATCTACCGACCACTGACATCCCAGGCCACCACAGCTCCAGCCTCACCTTTTCCCCCCAAAAAAAAATACTCCCTGTTCCTCCCATCTCCCAGCCACTGACCAACGACGTATCCCCGACTATGCTCCCCCCCTCCCTCCCCCCGTCTTTCCCATCCCCAAGCACCGATATCTTGGACCACACTATCCCGTTCGTCCCATCCCAGCGACCATCCGACCACCGGCATCCACGAGCACAGTCCCCCCCTGTCCATTTGTTCTCCTCTTCCTTGAGACTCACAGTCCTTGGCGTTCTCGGTTATGAGCGGCTGAAGGATAAGATCCTTAAAATGCTTTTAAAAATCTGTTTGATCCGATGAAGTTGCCCGTAGATTCTTGAACGCTTGGACACAAGGCTTAGGCGGCTGTGACGAGTTTTCGTGTCGTGACCAACATGATTCAATGTTCTTGTCGTTGCAGACAGATTTAGGAAATCGTAATGCAGTGAGATGATTTCAAAGACATCCTGAAAGATGCCCTCCCAATTTATGATGATAGTTTTCTCTTTCTTTCCATTGTGACTGACACAGGCATGTCAGATAAAAAGAAAACAAGTTGAGGAAGAGAAAACAGGCATTGGCCAGAACTCCTGAGATGTTGGAAATTTGACTCTCAAAGATACAGAGGTTATAGGTAGAGACTTCAACAAAAGCTCTGTTCGAGAAAAGGAAGGAGGCATCATAACGGTCCATCATCGTGCACCTGGTCCCCACACTGAAACTGTGAGAAGCTGCAGCCAGACGATAGCCACTGATCCAAACCTTGGTGATGGGGAAGGACATATACAGAGAGCTCACAAAGGCTGTAGCCGAAAGGATACCTGTGTAACAGGGAGAAAGCAGCAACATCAGAGCGGACAGAAAGGGATGGTTGAACAGGAAGCGATACCTGGAGAAATAATGAGGTGAAAGGCATTTGATTCCCATCCGACTAATTAAAAGGGTTGAGGACGAGCCACTCCAGATATGCGAGCAGTAATCCTATTTACCGTTACTACGTGTTTATGATAGTCATTTGTTTGTAGTAGTCATCTCTTTACAGTATTGCCCTGTTTACTCAGTCCCCTGTTTATAGTGGTCACTTGTTTACAGCAGTTATCTGTTTACAGTTATATCCTGTTTACTTAGTCCCCTGTTTATAGTAGTCACTTGTTTGCAGGAGTCACCTGTTTATAGTAGAAAGTTGTTTGCAATGGTCACTCCTGTATAGCAGTTGCCGGTTCATTGTGGTAACCTGCTTAAAGCGATCACCTATGTATTACAAGTCCTTGCACGCAGCGGTCACCTGGTAAAGCCGATCCCCTGTTTAAGAGTAATCACCTGTTATGAGAGACCTGCTTATTATGGTTGTCTGTCTATAGCGGCCTCAAGTCTGTAAATGACAGCTTGCTAATAACAGTCACGTATTTATGTAAATCATTTAGTAGCAAGTTGCCTGATCAGGTTATATCAACCACTTATCTGTCGTGATAACCTGTTCATAACAATTTTTTTTTTCAAGCGGCCACCTGCGTATATCTGTTATCTCTAGTGATAACAGTCGATTGTGGTTATCTTTCTATGACATCTGCTTCTCCATATAGACCACCTGTGTACGCTAGGAGGCTTTGGGTTGCTGGCATTTACATAGAGTTAACACTTGTGTATGGAGGGGGGAGATAACTATTTGCATACTACCGGCTTGAAGACTGTCTCCTAATTTGAATAATAACTTGATATTTCTACGTGTGGTTCTGGTCTTGGTTTGAATGAGTGGTTGGTTATTCGAGTCTTGGGCCTGTCAGAGACTGCCTAAGGAGTCACTGAGTCCATCATTGCCAAGGATGAATATCAAAAATTCGTAAATACTTTCCCCTGTCTTTTATTTATTTTTTTTTTATCTCGTTTCTCAATTCTCTCTATATTTCAATTAAGGCCCGGCTTTGATGTGGACTTTTGTCCGTGACTGGAGTCTGCCTTCAACATAAAAAATGAAATTCAAAATGAATCTTCTTCAAGTCCGCATGATAATTTTAAGGCCATTCACGCTCTCAATGTGTACATGGACTTTGCCAGCGAGAAGGACAAGGAAAAGTACTTTGATTTAATTAAGCTTGAAAAAAATTTAAGTATTCTTAATAGTATTGCATAATTTCGAGTTGTCATGGCCGTGAAATGTGGATGTGGACTGAAATCTGGAAGTGGACATCAATATACATTTGTGTATTTCGCGTTATATAAGAAATGATAAATTATATTGTATTTCTATATAAATTTTTTTTTCTTAACGCCGGTTGTCGCTGCTTTGTAAAGTTACAAATATTTCATTCATTCGATTTTTAGTTACGGTATTTCCCTGTCATATACCATAGGCAGGTCTTTCACCTTCTCAAAAATTCGTAAATACTTTCCCTTGTCTTTTCCGTTTCGTAATTCTCTCCGTATTTCAGTTGGGTGCCCGGCCTCGATGTGGACTTTAGTCCGTGACTGGAGCCTTCAACATGAAAAATAAAGATATTTCTTTGACATATGACGATAAGACTGAGTAAGATTAGCAGTTTCCTGTTACCGAACAAACCGAGACCGTATTTCGTGATAAAATTTTGACCACCGTTTGGAAACACTTCACGAAGCAGCTGATAAAACACGTTCAGTCGACTGGTAACATATGGAGCCGTTCCTATAATGGCAATTATGGAGTTCGTTCAATTCCACTACCGCTCTACAGCGTACTCCAGTCCTTCCCCCTTGGCATCGATCACAGCAAGTCATATAGCAAGGAATAGATTTTCCATTTATCTCTTCTTAAATTGCTTTAGTCTCAGTTTTTTAATTTTTTGAGTTAAGATTTTTAACAATAACAAGGTCAAGTTGTTAAGCCCCAGTCGTATAGTGTGTATGTGTGTGTGTGTGTGTGTGTGTGTGTTTGTGTGTGTTTGTAAGATGCCATACACTATATTATTCTCATTACTTTTATTTTTTTCTTTATAAGAAACGAAATATTCCCTGGTGACGTCAGAGGGTAGTGGACACGAGCCAACCAGGGTCGTGAAATCAAGTCCTAATCAGCAGTTGAAAATATACTTTGGATGCCTTCGTCAGGAAGCGTGTCTGATCGACAGTTGTTTTGTGTTTGTGGAGAGAATATTAAGGATTTTCCTTTTTTTTCTTTTTCCTTTTGATTTTGATCAGTTTTTTTTTTTCTTTTTTTAGAAATACGTATATACGATTTCTAACTATTCCGAGTGCATGTATTTGAATATCCAAGTGTGTAAGTTAAAGACTTACGTGATTCAAGTGATTTTATTGCTTCATTCATCGATTGAAGTTGTATTGAATAATGTGATTTCTCTTCCATGCTCATTTTCCAGTTAGTATGACCTTATTGAATTAATATGTTCATTAAATATAGGATATATTAAGGTCAGAATGGAATAGAAAATAATCTTAATTATTAAATTACATTACATCGACCGTGTTTGTAATGGGTAACATACGAATAACAAAATTATTCAAACTGTTAATGCAATAAAGCAGTCACCCTAAAAGAAAATATTCATATAGATAAATAATGATAATTATATATATATATATATATATATATATATATATATATATATATATATATATATATATATATATATATAT
>JAYMFT010146891.1:0-12705 GCA_038088735.1 Panulirus argus
TATATATATATATATATATATATATATATATATATATATATATGTGTGTGTGTGTGTGTGTGTGTGTATACACACACACACACACACTCACAGGTTGAGCACCCTTAATCCGAAATCCAAAGTGCTCCAAAATCAGAAATGTTTTGAGCGGTGACTTGATGTTACATAGTGGAAAATTCCATACATGACCTCACTTACTCATGATGGGCTCTGTCGCTCTGTTGGTGACACTTTGTTGCATACCATTGTCACCGTCAGCCCTACGTGCATTATTCACTGCATCACTGTATCTATTATCCATCATGACAAATGTGGATTACAGGATGATATGGAAACAAATGTTAGAGCTGAGACATACCTCAGCGTTTCGACCGTTCAACGGACTTCCTCAGGAGATACTGATTCCACCATTCGGCGTGACTGTGTTCCCCAGCAAGTGATGGTCACCCAGGTGGACGACTTAGTATGTAGCTCTCTGATTTGATTGCTTGTCCTGCTGCCTTCATTTGTTCACAGAGATCTCAGCAGCCTTACGTGACCAGCAGACAAACCCAGACCTTGTGTTGACGCTGTCTTTGGTGGCGATGTAAGTGGCTTACATCGCTACTAAAGGTCTGGGTTCATCTGCTGGTTGAAACGCTGAGGTATGTCACAGCTCTAAACCGTTTGTTTCCATACCATCCTGTTATCTCTTTATGTATATGCAAATATTCCAAAATCTGAAACACTTCTGATCCCAGGCATTTCGGATAAGGGATACTCAACCTGTACAAGTAAAATCTATAAATTTGGAGTTGCAAATCATGTGAATTGAGGAATTAAAGAAATGGTCATGCATTTAATTAAATACAATGTTGCTTTAAATTACACTTTCTATTTCATCATTGCATGCATTAATAATCCTGTTGCAGAAAAAGTGTTTTATCTCATCCAAAGTGGAATTCTTACCAGTGAATTTGTATTAGATTCTATGCATGAAAGTAAATTAATTTAGTTCTAAATAGATGCACCTATTTTTGAGATCAAGAATATTGCAGCCTGTGTAATTTTAAATAACTGCATTAGTTCGTGTCATAACCATCTCTTTTTTAGGCCAAATAAGTTAAGGTTATGTAGATGGCTTTCAAAGGATTTTTCTTTTCATTCTAAGAATCATCTTGGCAGCTTACTGCTGTACTATCTTTATCTATTTTTTTTTTTTTTTTTTTTTTTATAGTCGTGGGAACCAAAAATGATCACACTCAAGAAAGAGATGCACTAGTGAATTGTACAGAGTGAGGATTACTTTCTCAATAGGTGAATTTGTACACCTTTTTCTCTGAACCATTAAAAGTTAGTTTTCCAATTTTACTGCTTCTGAGCACTGCCTGTTTAGCTTTAGGTCCTCAGAGAATGTTACTCTTGCTTTTTTAACTCATTTATATTATGTAAGTTGTTACTGGTGTTACACTCATGGACATTCCAAATATCTGGGTTTTGGTCTGAATGCTGTTAATCATCCAAGCTTATAGTTACTTAAATATAACTAAATGGTTAGGTAGACTTTGTAAGACTCAAAACATTAGCATAACTCCCAAAAATATATTTCTTAATCCATGCGATTACTCATTAACATGAAATTTTGTTTATAGCAGATGTTAACTTTTTGGAGATGATTCATGAATTTATCAGAGTATATGTACTGTACCTGGATTCTACTGAGCTACTGTTGCATGAATAATGGTGTATTCATACATCATTACTCCTGTACAATATATGCAAGTTACATATTTCCAATATATACATATATATATACCCTTTTGGAATCATCTCATATATTTTTGTTTGCAGGTTGAAGATGGTGATGGTAATTGGCCTGGAGGGAAGTGCTAATAAGATTGGTATAGGAATAGTGGAAAATGGAAAGGTATTGTCCAACCCTCGCCGCACATATGTCACACCACCTGGACAAGGGTTCATCCCCCATGATACTGCAAAACATCACCAGGTAAGATTTTATTCAGTGAAAAATATAATCTGAATATTACCTCTATATAATTTATCATTTCTGCATGCTAAGGGAGATGATACCCATACTTAGAGTAGAGTAAGATTGACATATAATAATAATAATAATAATGATAATAATAGAGTAATAATAATAGTGATAATGATAATAATAATTATAATAAATGGTGTATTGACCAAGAAAGTTATACATTAAAATGATCCAATATAAAACATAGTGTCTTGGTTAACAATAACTAGGTTGAATTAAAATTGGATTTATCCTTAAAATTACAAAACTTTAGAAAAATAAAAGATGAAAATGATAAACTAAGAACATATAGAACATATTAAGAACAATCAAAAGCTTTTGTGATTTTTTAGTCTTTGATCATATATACACTTTCAAAATTGTGGAGACCAATAAAAATGCTAGAAAAGATACTTGTTGAAGAATATAATATATTTGTGAAGGATTTATGATTAATTGTAGTAAAATACATATATATTATGCATGACACAAAGAATGCCTTCATGAGAATATGCAAGTGAGAATTAATACATTAAGGCTGAAGATCTTTCAATCCCATTATTCTTCTCAAGAATTATGTAATTATATTATGTCCTGGTAATCTCAGAAGTCACAGTACATTAGAACATTAATGTTGGTCATCACAAATGTCTCAGTACTTTAAAACATTGATGTGGTTTATTGGAGTACCAGGTGTTGCCAGCCTCCACTATTTATGGTTATGCTGCAAGGTAAAAGTTGTTTCGGCAAGGCTGTATTAACAAAAGGGAGTACATTCTCATCAAGAAACTTCACGCTCCAAGAAGTCCATCATTTTCCACAGCCTTGAAGTTGCAGGAATATGTTCAGAGAAAATTATTTTTTGTTTATATGATAATGATTATAGTAATAGTAATGATAATAATAGAATACCATCTGATAAAAGATAATGACATGATTTGTTAGGGCTTTTTGTTTTGATATAGCTTTGATTTTTTAAAAGAACAGGCTGTTCCTTCTCTTACAGCGACTGTAACATTCAAAGCCTTTTCAATTGCTGTTGTGTCACTGAAAATTCATTTGTTTATTTATGACAGGCACATGTGCTGACTGTTCTTCAACAAGCACTGGCAGAAGCACATGCCACCCCAGAACAAATTGATGCAGTGGCCTATACCAAGGGCCCAGGGATGGCTGCACCCCTCATAAGTGTTGCTGTGGTGGCTAGAACCATTGCACAGCTCTGGAACAAACCTCTTGTTGCTGTCAACCATTGTATAGGACATATTGAAATGGGAAGGCTTGTTACTGGAGCAGAAAACCCTACTGTTCTGTATGTGAGTGGGGGCAACACACAGATCATTGCTTACCTGGAAAGGAAATATAGAATTTTTGGTGAAACTATTGACATTGCTGTTGGAAATTGTTTGGATAGGTTCGCTAGGATTCTGATGCTTTCCAATGACCCAAGTCCAGGGTTTAATATTGAGCAAATGGCTAAGAAAGGAAAACAGTACCTCCCTCTCCCATATTGTGTTAAAGGTATGGATGTCTCATTTTCTGGAATACTTTCTTACCTTGAGGAACGAGCAAATAAACTGCTGAAAACTGGAAAATACACCAAAGCAGATCTTTGTTTTTCATTACAGGAAACTGTCTTTGCTATGTTAGTAGAAACAACTGAACGGGCAATGGCTCATTGTGGATCTCAAGAGGTACTTATCTGTGGAGGTGTTGGGTGTAACAAAAGACTACAGGAAATGATGGGTAAAATGTGTGATGAACGGGGAGCAAAGCTGTATGCAACAGATGAAAGCTTTTGTATAGATAATGGGGCCATGATAGCTCAAGCTGGGTTCCTGATGTACGAATCAGGTATTACAACCCCACTGAGTGATACATGGGTTACTCAAAGATATAGGACAGATGATGTTCCTGTAACTTGGAGAGATTAAGAATATCAGCCACAGTTGCAATACTTTCTGATTAATTGCCATCATCCCACTGTAGAGCTAGGACATGCATTATTACTGCCTTCTTCACAACCTCCAGTCTTTGTGCATATATTTGTGTGATGGGCTGCAAATTGTATCAGTAGCTGGAGTATTTCTCCTTCATGGAAACACCCATTGGTACAACCTGTCCCAAAAAGGGCTGACCTTTCTAACATTTCTAAATATCTGCCTGTTGCTTTGACTGATATCCCCTGAGTCTTTGGATCTCTTTTTAAATTCCATTCACTAAAGCATTTTGAATTAAACGGTCTTCTCTTGGATCATCAATATGTCATTCACAGTGCGAAATCCACTGGTGATATCCTTTCTCATGTTACTTATGTCTAGTTATCTCAGGGAGACTTAGGGCATACCATGTTGTGGCCCAATATATGTCAGTAACTTTTGATTGTTTGGCATTGGGGGCTGATCTTTAAGCAACCATTTGTGCCTTTTCTCCCTCATTCTGTTCTCCCATATCTAGCTTCCTCACCAGCTGGTCTTCTCAGAAATTGTTGATGAATCAACCTTTTTATCAGTGATTGCCTTCTTTCAACAGATAACTAAATGTGCTCAATTGCTGTCAACTTTCCATTGCATTCCTACACTTCTTTCAAGTCTGTTTCATCTTTAGTTGCTCAGTCTACATGTCATCTTCTCACAACTACCTCTGTAAACACAAAATTGGACAACGTTTCTTGGTAGGACACTCACAACCGAACTAAGTTCAATGCCACTAAAACCCAATTTTTTCCCGGTATTGTTTTTACAGTCCCTCATAAAAGTTACCCATCTCCTTTGATGGCCGTGTAATTCGACAACTCAGCATGACAAATAAACTTAATCTCAACATAACATCTACCTTAGGAACCACAGAGTACAAAAATAGCCAAGTCTGTCCCTAAGAAACTAGTAGTTCCCTTTGAATGCCAAAAATTCTTTCCTGAGTAGTTACACTAATCATACTTGTTGAATGTCCTTATATAAAGTACTGCTTTTATATCTGGGCAATTCTGTTCTGTATATGTGACAGAGTTGAGTCCTTTGCAGTACAACTCAGCTCTCTTAATATGACCTTAAAATTTGACCTGCTTGCCATTATGCTGGAGTGTTTCTTCTCTCTCCCCCTTCAATATTGCTTGCTATAACAAATTCTTCACCTTGTATGTTTGATATATGGCATGGATTCGGGTTGAATGACAGCTTTTGATAACCTTTGAATCCAGTAATGCAATCCTTTTTCAGTAGGTAATACTTCAGTTTCTGCTTTTGAAAACTGGTTGGTTTTGCACCCCAACAGTAGTTTAACCATTTAATGCTTGGGAAACCATTTTAGAACATGATAACTGAAGCAATAGTGATGCCAGCTTCTTTCACAACACTACTTAGCTTTTAAATTCTTTAATTATTTGTGTGTTTACTTAGCTTTTAAATTCTTTAATTATTTGTGTGTTTACAGGTTTTCCACTTTTTCCAAGAATTTGTAAAGGTTATTTCCCCTTTTCTCTTTAGACTTAGCCTTTTTTTGCCCCCCCCCCCTTTTTTTTTCCATTTAGGGCTTGGCCACTATGAGTCTTGTCTGTGACCATAGAAAAAAAACAATGAAATACAGTGTAGTGTAGACACTGATTTCCCTGCTTGGTAAATCAAAAATCTATAACACTGATTAAATGATGTAACAGATATGGCATAAAAAGGTTACCTTACAACTTACAAGCAAGTTTCTAAGATTAGTTTATCTCATCTTTTTCCTCATAGATATTTAGTTATGTATTTTCTTTTTTCTGTCTTGAAAAAAGTTATTTTGTTTTATGCAGTATCCCTTGAAAATATGCCAATACATTTTCTTTTATAAATTTGGAGAAATTTAAATCTTTTTGAATGTATTGTACTCCTTTATGTGTCATTGGCATTATCTTTGTTTTATAGATTATTGTAAAAGTATTGTAAAAATTATAGTTGTTACTTTATGTATAAAGAAGTGCTTGTTGTATCAGTATGATAATTTTGGGAGCTGGAGCTAAATTTCTGGAATGTATATTTGCTGCCTTCTTTTCTTCCTTGCAAGCGAGGAGGTAAGTCTGTGTAGCCATTGTCTCTCTATAAATCATGTATTCATGTTATTATTTGTCATCGGTCATTAATTAATGGTTATTACAAAGGATAAAGGCATTGGTATTGTTTGTAGAAGGAAAGAGAGCAGCACTTATTTTCAGATTGTGAATTTCAGATCAAATTAGAATATATTTAGATTGTGAATTTCAGATCTAATTAGAATAGATACCTTGATGGGGAGTCTGCCATGGTGTCCATCTTGTATTTAGATTATAATTTGTTATTTTGTTAAGTATTTTTCATACATTGTTTGTTGTTTCTTTAATGTGCATTTTCATTGATCCAGACCTAGCCACCTGTTGAGATGTGATAAATCTTAATGTTTGTTTGATGTTAGAGATGTTGCTCTCAGCCTTTACTTAAAAGTAGTGGCATCTACATGGCTTAGTGTTTTAACTAAAGCAGTTACTCCAGGAAATAAGCCTGGGTTGAGACCACCCATAGTGAAGGTGGTTGGGATCGTAACATATGGGGGCCCATCCGGGAGTCTTGTACCATTGTAACTGTGAAATGTACCAGTGTGAACCAAGGTGAATACCCTGTTGTTACTACTAGTAAATGGTAAACCATTGTACTTGTGTTGTTAGGTCTGGTCATTTATTTTATTGTGCATAAAATCATCTCATTGTTAGTTATGGCAGAAAATAATGTGAAAATTTTTGTTGAGTCCCCAAACTTACATAGTTTGTACTAGTGCACTAAAGATGAGTTGTTCCAAATAGCAGACATGTATGAAATTCATTTTAAGGTCAGGTACTAAAAGTGAAATACAGGCAGACTTGGTGGAAGCACTAAAATCTCTTGGTGTATTAGGAGATGAGGAAGAAAGGGTGAAAAATGTTTAACTTGATGAAGAGATGGGCATGAGTGAATGTATTATGTTAGAGAGGTTGAGATAAGAATTCAAATTTAAGAAAATGCAGATTGAAGCAGATAAAGAGAGTATGTTGAAAAAGATAGAGGCTGATGCACAGATGAGTTCCAGGCAAGCTAGTAATGATTTGGATGCCAGGAGTGAATCATTTACTAGAGTTTATGGAGGATGAGGCAGAGGATTTCTTTGATCAGTTTGAGAAAGTAGGCACTTTGAATGGTTGGATTTAAAGTGATTGGACAATTCTTGTTCAAACAAAATTCATAGGTAAAGCAAGGGAGGCATGTTTGAATATAATGGAATGTGTTGATTATGAAGTAGTCAAAGAGGCTGTATCAAAAACTGCTCAGTTGAGTCCAGAAGTCTACTGGAGAAGGTTTAAGGGTGTGAAGAAATTAACTGAGCAGACTCATTTAGAGTTAGAGTTCTGTACAATGAAATTTGACTGGTGGTCTAAATCTGAGGATGTCAAAACCGTGGAAGGCTTGAAGCAAATGATTTTGCTAGAGCATTTTGAAAATTTATTACATCCTGATATTAAGTATGAAATTAATAAGAACTGAGTTAAAGATCAAGTATGAAATTGATAAGAACTGAGGTAAAGATCTGAAAGAGGCAGCATGTTTAGTAGATTAACTAGCAATTACATATACAATGTACTGGGAAGAGACATCAGAGTGGATACAGACAATTTAAATATCGGGCCAGTGACAAAAGTCAACAAAACTTAAGTAAAGGGTTCCAAACAACAAGGTTCAAGATTTTATTATAAGCAAAATGTGGGTGATAAGGTGCAAGGTGACCACAAATTAATGTTATTAAGGCACAGTCGGGTTCTAACAGACTTGAGGGTTGGCAGAAGAGGCCGCCAGTAAGATGTTATGCAAGTGGAGAAATAGGCCATGTTAGATTTCAGTGTAAAAGTAATTCAAAGTCAAGGTGCATTAACTGTTACGTGGAGGAAGCCTCAGAATATCCATAGTGAGGTAAGAGGTACCAGGGATAGTGAGCATAAAAATGTGTGGTTAATTTTAAACCTTTTATGAATGAGTTGGAGATATCGCTGGAGGAGGGTCCTAAGAGGAAAATTATGATCCTTAGGGACACCAGAGCTAACCAGAGCCTAGTACTCAAGGAACCATAAGAGTAGACCACAGAGCTATACTCTGGTGAGGAGGCTAGAGTTAGAGGGTTAGGAGCAGGACTGAGTGTTCCACTGCAGTAGTATCCTTGAGACTAGATTTGTTAATGGTAAAGTTAAAGTTCGTGTGAGTGATGAACTTCCTATCCATGGAATGGACAGTTAGGAAATTATTTGCCTGGAGACAGTAGTTCCAGATCCAAAAATGATTGATAATCTCCTTGACCTTGTTGAACATAATCCTGTTGATTTGTCTGGTCCTGAAACAAATGTTGATGTCTCTGTTCTTAAATAGATCAGAAAGTTTGAAGATGTATAGGGAGTTCCTGACATTGATACTAATTTGTACCTGTCAGACTTACATTTTTTAGGTGATGGTTTTTGCAATGTAACAAATGTGTATGTTGAAAATGCTAATGTATATCCTGCTGGTGTTGTTACTAGAGCTTATAGCTCAGCTTGAAGATGTAGATGATATAAGACTGGATGAATTATTTGAGGAGGGGTGTTGGTGTGAGTGATGAACTTTCTGTCCATGGAATGAACATGTTGTTAGGAAACAATTTACCTGAAAACAGAGTAGTTCCAGAACCAAAAATGATTGATAATCCCCTAGCCCTTGTTAAACATAATTCTGTTGATTTGTTTTCTCATAAAACAAATGTTGATGAATCTGTTCCATAAAACAAATAGAACAGAAACTTTTGAAGATGTAAAGGGAGTTCCTGATGGGGATACTAATATGTACCTATAAGACTTACACTGTTTGTAATGATTATTGCAATGTAACGAATTTGTATGTTGATAATACTAGTGTTTATCCTGTTGGTGTTGTTAATTGAGCAATGGCTCAGGTTAATGATGTAGATAATACTGGATTGGGTGAATTATTTGTGGGGGGTTGTTGGTGTGAGTGATGAACTTCCTATCCGTGGAATGGACTTGTTGTTTACGAAACAATTTGGCTGGAGACAGAGTAGTACCAGAACCAGAAATGATTGAACATAATTGTTGAATTGTATTGTCCCAAAACAAATGTTGATGAATACTTCTCAAACAAATAGAACAGAAAGTTCTGAATATGTAAAGGGAGTTCCTGACGGGGATACTAATATGTACCCGTTGTACTTTCATTCTGTATGTGATGATTATTCAAATGTAACAAATTTGTATGTTGAAAATACTAATGTATATTCTGCTGGTGTTGTTACTAGAGCTGTGGCTTAGGTTGAAGATGTAGAGAATATAGGGCTGGTTGAATTATCTGAGGAGGAATGTGATTTCAAGGTAAGTAACAAATTGGAGTTAAAAGTGGATTAAAAGTGGCTATATTATAACCAGTGAAGTTAGGAGGGGCTGCAACTGTGAAAAGTGAAAAAAGCTCAAAATTCGGGAAAGTTGTTTCATTACCTCAAGGGGATGGATAATCTAGTTTTTCTAGAGTATCCAAATCTCTCCTCACCTTCTCGTAGTGACCTTGTTAATACACCCCTTAGTGGTAAAGCTGATGGGCAAGGCATTGTCGAACTCCATCAGGGCAATCCTTTTAAATATAGACAAACACCTAAGGTGTGCTGTGACGTTTTAGTTTTTGGACAATTTTGGAGCGGTGCTGCCTCAGGAGACATTGCACTGGAGTTGTCCTCTGCCAGTGACCTGTCAAGGTTGAGGCACAAAAAGCTAAGGAGCAGCACTGGAGTCTATCACTTATGCTGAAGCATTAGTAAAAGAGATGAGTGATCAAGGGTAATGGCACTGAATGTAAATGGGATGACTGATGAGAGTAAAAGGAGGGAGTTTGTGGAGAAGTTTTAAAAGTTGTAGCTTGAATGTGTTGGAACTGGGGAAACCCATATCCTTGGGCAGGTGTGTGGAGTGATAATGGAAATGATGAATGCAAGTTATGGGAGGGCATGGAAGGAGGAGTGGTTTGGACGAGAATGAGTAAAAACTATCGGAAAGATGGAAGGAAGGTTGTGCAATTCTGCTATCTTTGAGAGTATGAGAGGGTGTTACAGAGCATGGATGGAGTGGATCAAAAATAATGTGGATGAAAGGTAAGAACGGGATTGTGAAGTAAGCATGCGTATGTGTAAATGTGCTTGTGAATATGAAAACTGTACAAGATGAGGATGAAATGAAGCTTTTCTGGAGAATGAGAGAAATATGGTCATATTGGGTGATATGAATGCAAAAGTGGGATGTGATGAAATTGTAGAGATAGTTGGTAAATGGGGAGTGCCTGGAGAAAGGAAGTTATCTTGTAGATATTTGTGCTGAGAGGGGTTTATTCCTTGCAAACACCTTTTTCAGCACAGAATGATCCACAGATATACATGGATGAGGAATGATGGAAGAGAAGAGCAAAAGGCTTTGATAGACTATGTGGCAGTGAATTAAAGATTAAGAGAGGCCTTTCTAGAATCTAAATTGTGAGAGGATTCTTTGGAGACTCTGACCATTTTGCAGTTCTTGAGGTGATGAGGATCAGGGAGAAGTGGAGGAATGGTGTTAGGAAGAATGTAGAGGTAGTGTTAACAAGCAAGAATATGAATAAGAAAAAAATGCTGGGAGGTAATTGAAAGGTTAGATGGAAGTACAGTGAATGTAGGGATGCAGTCATTTGTGAATGAGGTGTTTAAAATAATTAGAGAAACACTATTAAATGTTGTAGAATTAGTAGTTTGATATGAGGTCATGAGATTTAGCAATAAAAAGGGTAATACATGGTGGACGGAAGATAATAGAAATGCTGCGGAACAGAGGAAAAAGGTATATGTTAGATTGCTCGATAGGAATGTACCAGTGGAAGTTCAGCAAAGGAGAGTAGAATATAAAATAAAGTAAGCGGAATATAAAGAAGCTGATAAAGGAGAGCAAAGAATGAGTAAATGAAGATTTTGGGAGAAAGTTAAGTGAAAAGTTTTAGGATAGGAAATTATGCTGGAGGGAGGTGAAAAATGAAAGGTGGATGTTATAGTGGAAATGTTAATGTGAGAAGTACGGAAGAGGAGTGGCTGAATCCAAAGGAGGAAGTAAAGAAGATGGAAAGAGTATTGTGAAGAACTGATGAATGTGGGAGAAGGGGAGGCAGTAGTTGTTACATGCATGGATATGGAGGTTGGAAGGAAAAGAATACAAGTGCAAGGGCCTATAGCAAAAAGGGAGGTAAGAAGGTCAATAATGAGGGTGAAGGTAAGAAAGGCACCTGGAGTGGATGGGATTATGGATGAAATGCTGAAGTATGGAGGAGAAAGTGTGATACAAGTGGATGCATCAGATATATAATTTAGCATGGAAACAGAAGGTTGTGCTTGAGGATTGGGTGAAAGCTATTATTGTTCCTTTATTCAAAGGAAAAAGTGCTAAGGATGTATGTAGCAATTATAGGGGAATAAGTCTATTACGTATGCCAGGAAAAGTGTATGCAAGAATGTTAATTGATAGAGCGATGGAAGTGACTGAATTTAGAATATGTAAAGAGCAAGGGGGTTTTAGGAAAGGTAGGGGGATGTGTAGATCAGATTTTTGTGGTAAAGATGATTGTGGAAAAGTATTAAGCATAATGTGAGAAGTTGTATGCAGCTTTTATGGATCTGGAGAAAGCATATGGAAGAGTTGGGTGGAATGCTTCATGGGATGTTTTAAGGATATATGGTGTAGGGGTACAACTGTCAGTGTGAGAGCTTTCTATAGAGCAGCAAATGCATGTGTAAGAGTGGATGGAGAGTCAAGTGAAAGTTTTATGATACATGTAGGTGTGAGGCAGGGCTGTGTGATGTCGCCATGGCTTTTTATCATATATATGGATGGAGTGATAAGAGAGATGAAAGCAAGACTAGGGAAAAGGGGTGCAGAGATGGAGTGTGGTGGTGAGATATGGTGGACAGTGGCAAACTTGTGTGCGAATGATACTATGTTGTTTGCTGAGAGTGAAGAGGAGTTGCAGAAGGTTGTAAGTGTGTTTTATGATGTATGTAAGCAAAGGCAATTGAAGGTAAATGCAAGTATAAGTAAAGTAATGGTGTTTGAAAGGAAACAGAGTGAAAGAATAAATTTTGTAAAACCTTATAGAGAGAAAGAAGAAAGTGTACTAAATTGTGCTCTGGATATTGGGGTAAAAAGACTGGAAGAAGTTAGAGAATTTAAGTATTTAGCTGTCTTGGGTAAGTTTGATGTTATGGAAGGAGAGATAAGGGAGGAAGCAGTACAGGGTAGAAGAGTCAGTGGATTCCTTGATAGAATAATGAAGGGTAGATGTGTAAGTATGGAAGTGAAGAGAGGATTAAGGGACAGCATAGTCCTCCCAACCCAGACTTATGCAGCCAAAACATGGATGTTGAATGAGTCACAGAGATCAAGAGTCCCAGCTCTAGAAATAAGCTATTTGGGAAGAGAATGTGGTGTTACCTGATGGAATGAAGAAAGAAATGAAGGGGTGTATGAGAGATGTAGTATGGCAGGAATTGCAAAGGGAATGAATTGTTGAGTGGTAGAATGGGTGCATGTGTGTGCATGTATGTATATATGTGTGTATGCTGGGGGATGGGTTTTTCTTCGTCTGTTTCCTGGCGCTACCTCGCTG
>JAYMFT010146902.1:0-12705 GCA_038088735.1 Panulirus argus
TATATATATATATATATATATATATGGACCCCTCACCTTGCACACAATCAGCGTCTAGAGTCCTGGCACACAGGTGAGGTGGCACCGGGGTCGAAGCCCTCACGGGTCCCATTCCAGACGACCAGGGGCAAAAAGTCACCGACCATTTTAACCACGTTCCAGACCGTCACGACTAATCATCCGGGACTCGTTGTTCCAGACCGTCGGTACTCTGGATTTTTTTTTTTTTTCAAGTACAATCCTTCACGCCGTAACTGCTCAATTTCACAGACAATTGGCTCGTCTGATGACATTCCTCGCCACACCTTCGCTTCCTCCCGCTCCTTCTGAACGTCAGGTATGAATGGATCCCTGACGGGAGATGAGTGGACCAACTTAACGAGAGTTCCTTTTCTCGCTCTTCCTCGGGGAAGACTTCTGGGGTTTCCTCGGGCGATGCTTCTGTCTCCATCGAGCGTATACCGGAGGAATGGGGGAATGGATAAATATACCACCCACCCCTCACACAATCTCTTAATGGATTCCAGTGGATCAACCACTCTGCTGGCTCTTCAGGCAATGGGCCTGGAGCATCGCGCTGGGAAATACTCTCCTCTTTTCTTCCATCTTCATCCAAAGTCGTTTCAGGTCTGCTACCCACGAGGATAAGATCTGGGTTTTCTAACGACCTATTTCCAATGATAGGTTTTCTAGTCTTTGCAAAGGCAATAAAAATGCATTGCAAATTCTGTTGTGCCCATCGGATGACGAGGATTACATTCTCGTAAAGTTATTCCGATCATAAAGGACTTGTACACATCTACGGAGGCTCTGGCTATCAACACTCACGTACTCGAGAGGGTTTAGCCTAAAGCCGTATCAAATGTACGAACTCCACCACTCTGTCTCTAAAAACCCCGGCCCACTTTCCCCCACGACGTAACCTGGTTCCCCCTCAGAGCTGGCTGCCAGCGTGGTCCCCCCCCCCCCGACCCCCGCTACTAACTAGACCAGGTGATCAAACAGTTAGTGCCACAGGCTACTCACGACTCAAGGGGGATTTGGCTGTTGCTATATCAATTTCTTTCTCTACACCGCTGAGTTCTGGAACTCGAGAAGAAAAAAATAAAGAAAGAAATATTCTATTTTCTTACCCTGTGTGTACACATAATATTCCCTGTACTGCAAATGACAAAGAAACACGCCCACTTGCCTCTGGTCTAGCACCTCCCAACCCTCCAAATTAACTACACAAAAACAAAGCATCTTGAGGCAAGATCTTATTCACAAGAGACTTTCCTTCCTTCCCTCCCCCCCCCCTCCCACCCTCACACACACACACACACACAACGTGCACCTCACCATGACCCGTGTCACCAAGCCAGCCACACTGGTAACTCACTTTCCACACTGAAGCCGGCCACCAGTGTCGCCCTCAAGCCCGAAAATCTGTGCGTGTCCGCAAGCATAATTTTTGGAGTAATCATACGCATTACAGGCTGATCTTATTTTAGTATTCTTCCCACCACATTCGCCTGATCTGTGCTCATTTTATCTAACATACTTTATTGAGAATTTAGATTCTTTCTAAACCTGCGCTTATCTGATGCGGTAAATAAATGATGCTTCTGAACTGTTATCTGATGAAAAGAAATACCTGAAGGAGGGCGAATATTGCTATCATTAGTGATAGCAATCTTAATAAACAAGAGGAGAGAGCCGAGCATAGTTACCCGTTAATTCTGACGTCGTTTTCTGTGGACATCAGTTTTCTCACCAGCTTAACCATTTCGGACAGTGTCTTTCAAACCCTACACACGATTGCTCTCAAACGCGAACCTTATTCCAGTAATCTAATACTTCTTAACCTCATTCACATACTCCTGTCAATCTGCTCTGATGAGGGAGCACGCAAGACGAAATAACGAGAGAGATTATCTCACCATAATGAGGCTGTGTTGGGTGTTGGGCCCTGGGCTGAGGCGGGAAATAGAATGTAGTAATTGCATTGTTACCTCCATGCATATCTTGAAGTTGCATGACCTACAAGCACTTCTCCTACAGATACACATGTTTACGACAGTTCCACAATCAAGGGGAAAATGGTGAATACTAAATTTATCTTAGCCTTGCGAAACAATGGTAAGCAGTCTTTAAAAATGTCAGTGTGTCTTTCAATGGATGATGGACTTGCCTAAATATTCAACGAAAATTGCTCTCCACTTTCAAGAAAACCAATATCAAGTAAATCATTCATCGCAACATTTAAAGATAAAATTACTATTATTACTAAACATTACTACTAAACTATTACTACTACTACTTATAATAATAATAATAATAATAATAATAATAATAATAATAATAATAATTTAATCCCAGCTCAAGAAACTAGCTCACAAAAGACTACAGTGACCATGACATACATGAACCTTGATACTAATGTAACTTAGGAAAAAAAAAATAACTTGCTCGCAAGAAAAACCTATTTATAATGTTCATCATAATGTGCGCCTGCAAGCGTAGCACCGATCCGGAAAGACAGGCCCACGCACCAGTATCCTTTTACAGGTATATCAACTTTCGCATAACATAGGCTTCGTCCTTGGTGGCATCCAGTAGCAAGCCAGAGAAAGTAACCCAATATGTTCTACTGAAGAGCAGCTCTCACGTAACAGCATGCTACCCCAGGGCTGTGTGAGTGTCTGCGTCGACGAGCAGATCTCAGAATCCACTCCCGTTGAATGTTATTTTATCTACTGTTATAAGTCTGCCGTGGATACGTTTTGACTGCCCACCGGCGTAGAGCGTCAATTAATGTGGCCGCTTAACCTGACGATGGCTAGCAAGCGAACACCTGGGTACAGTGCAATGCAGATCGCCAAATATTATGAGACGTTCTTTCAATCAGTGCAGGAATTTTTAAGTTAATAATAATGACAAGGATGATACTTTTTCTGTTCGTCCGTCTATGGTGAACGTAGCGTCCAAACAAGGCTGCCGGCCTCACCTGGCGTCCCACTTGTTTCTAAATATATACCACACGATCGCACCCGCCGCGGGCCGCGCCTGTGAACCACAGCTCCAGCCAGATCCATGACTTGCATCTCGGTCAAACTTCATCATTTTTCTTTCAATACTGCAACAGACCCCAAGACATAACGCTCATAAAAGAGTTAACCTCTACACCTGCGGGTGACGCAACGCTATAGGTATATTGACAAAGGCAAGTCTACAAAGGAAAATAGCATCCCAATTCTTAATTTCTTTTTTATTAATATCTCTTAAATTGATTTCTGAACCCACCCACCGGAAACTTACCTTGTTCACGGCGGATTTCCAAATGTAATAAAATCTCGTGTATTCTGACCCAAGGTTTCGTCGAGAAAAGAAAAAAAAATAAAATTACACCAATCTGGACAACAGACAACGGCACACTGCATACTCTAATTCTTTCCGGCAAATATACTAAGCTCCTTCGCCTCTGTAAATATGTAAATATTATGTTCCTCCGCCTCTGTAAATATTACGTTTAATCATTAGGCTCCTCCGTCTCTGTAAATACTTAAATATTATTATTATCTTTCTTATAATGAAGGTTCCAGTCACGGACAAAAGTCCACAACAAGTCCGGGCCCTAATTGAAAAATAGAATTAAGAAATGCAAAGAAAAAAACAGGGAAAGCATTTACGAATTTTTGAGAAAGTGAAAGACCTGTCTTTTGAAATAAGCAGAGTCAAAGTTATTGGGAAAGACATGAGAAGGTAAGAGTTCCAAAACTTTCCCTCGCCGATAGATGGCCAATAAATACGAAGTGAATTATCACAAAATCTTTGAAAAATCTTATCATTGTAATGCTTAATTACAAGCCTTAATGAATCTTAAACAATATTTCAACCCCAGATTCGTATTCAGTGTGTCAAATAGTCCTTATACTGAGGTGTACAATGAAATACATTTTCCTGAGAAAAAAATACCAAAAATTGCAGGTAATAGTTCAGGGTATTTTTTACAGCAAAAAAACATTTTGTTTGAAAATTGAAGTATACCACAATGAAACTCTTCTGTACTTGAAATAATCACAGAAAAAGTCTCAAAGATGCTTTCCCTTATCGATAGATACCCAATAAATATTATGTTTAATCACGTGGCTCAATTTACGGACACCTTATCGTCAGGTCAGTTGGAGATGAATGGCACCACTACTCAAAACATGGAGACTAGTCAAAATGGCCGAACTATCCGGCCATCAAAGTTTTCTTTTTTTTTTCAAAACGCTATTAATCATCTTAGGCTCATTTTCAAAACATTACACCCTGGCTCGCACATACGTCACTTCTGGTCAGATGGACTGTATGCAAATTCTTGAATCACATGATAAAATTACCAGCCTCGAGAGCGCCAGATTGGAAAAAAACCAGCAGCATTGTTTTAGATCGTAAAAACCTTCATGACTTGACTGTTTTGCGGGAAAACGAACACACGAAACAAACAATTATGTTGGGAATGGAACCAGTGCAATGTTTTTTCTTGCAATAAGCACACCTTAAAAGTCATGACACAGAGATATTCGTCAAAAACTTATATTGAGGCAAATTATCCCATCTCTAACACTTTGATGTCTCTCTGTCTGTACTATAGCAGACGGCAGCTGGTACATTATCGTGACTGGAGTCGGTTACATCTCGACCACATAATGTAATGAAAATCTGCGTAACATAATCATGATTAAATACGGCTCTGACGCTCATTATGAGTTTCTAAACAAATACCTCTATAGCTGGTAGTATCCCTCAATCCTAAGTGTTACATACTAATGAAAACTAAAAGAATGACAGACATTCACAATGAAAAATTTATTTACACACACACACACATATATATATATATATATATATATATATATATTTGCTGATTACCACAAGGTTATCAGCAAATACTAGACCACGCGCACCACTGTGACCTATTACTTCCTTTACTTACATAATTCTGACATTTCAGTTACACTTATCTGTTAAATAACTGTTTAAAGTTCATGCATTTTCCTCTGAAGAATCGTCCAGAGACCAAACTTCATGATCCTTCAGCGGCAAACACCTGCTCAGCGGTAAGTCTGACAATGTAATGTAACACGCGACAAATAATGTCGAATTAGATCTTACCATCTAGATGTTGCTCTGTAAGTTTTAACTGGTAAAATATCATATATATATATATATATATATATATATATATATATATATATATATATATATATATATACTTATATGTTAATAGCAGCGCTAGACATAACGACGGTGATTCATTGCACAACTGATCCCACGGTAAATGTGACTTGCTCTGCAAGTATGGCAATAGCAACAGGAGGGTAACTTGAGTCGTGTCGCTTGTGTTGCAGGGGGTGACGCCGGAGCGCAGCCAGGGCAGCCTGGGCATGACCGCAGTGGCCCCCGGCGTCAACATGGGCCAGGCGCTGGGCATCGAGCTCATCATAACCTTCGTGCTGGTCCTCACCGTCTTCGGGGCCTGCGATGACCGCCGCACCGACGTCAAGGGGTCGGCGCCCCTTGCCATCGGCCTCTCCATCACCGCCTGCCACCTCGCGGCCGTGAGTCCCCAACACCCATAGTCCTCAACACCACACACACTGTGCTCACTCCTCTACCGTACGTGTGTATTTTGCCTTTAAGCCGTCTGGTCCTTCGAGCACGACGGTTCGACCCTTGTCCACGACGGTAGGTAACCCCCCCCCCCCCCGCCCTGGGCACGACGGTGCGACCCCTGGGCACGACGGGTCAGGTCAGACGCCAGGCCATCATGCCTAAGGGTCTCGCACCGTCGTGCTCTGGGCTTAAGCCAACAGCAAACCAGGTGTACTTTATCCTCAATGATATGGTTGTTTATTTTTTTTTTTAGACAACGAAGAAACCTTAACAAACACTCCTGTATTAGCACACACAACTGGCAGATTAATCCATGCTTGCGATTCTCAAACACATTCCACCACTAACGCCATGTTCTTCATATCATAAATGCTCAACATTTCTCTCAAACTTGAGAAACAAAAGACTTGAGTTATGTCGCCTTTGTCCTTCGCGTTTACGGTGGCGTTTCTGTTCCAGGTGCCCATCACTGGAGCCTCCATGAATCCAGCGCGTACCTTTGGCCCGGCTGTCGTCACTGGCATGTGGGAGAACCACTGGGTGAGTTACCCTGTGTGGTTATCTGTGTGTTGTTCTCCCTCCTCCCCCACCAGGACCTCCCTCCATCCCTCACTTCGCCCTCGTCTCCCTCGCCTCTCTGTACCTCCCAGTCTCTCCCTCCCTTCAGCCTCCCCCCTTTCTCACGAGTCACAGGACACCTGTTCGCCATCCTCAAACCCTCATCGAAGAATCCTTAATCCATGACCAACAACTAGAGAAAAAAAAATCCTACACCCACGCACAAGGGTCCTTGTCTTGGACCTAAGAATCCCTTACATCAGACCTTAGTGTCCTAACCCCAGCTCGAAAAAAAAAACAAACCCTACGTTAAAAGCAGAGCTTTCCACCAGCTTTTAATGCAATCACCAGCACTCGATTCCAAGCAATCCTACTTCAAGCTGAGGTTGTTAGTAGTAGAAGTAGTAGTAGTAGTAGTAATAGTAGTAATAGTTGTAGTTAGAAGTAGCAGTAGTAGCAGAAGACCGAGGATCCTAGTTGCACATATGACTCCCTGCTGGCTTTCTGAGTTTGCCCTGTGATTGCAGTGTTTAGTGTGTCTCGTCCAAGCCGCGTCCTGCACAAGCTGATTCAACCTCACCCCCAAGACAAATCAAAATCACACATGTCGCTGCCTGACTACCTTTATAAATCATCATTATTCACAAACCTCACATTTACCATGAGTTGTTCCGCGTACCGAACCCTCCTCTGTCTCGTCTGGCCGAGACAGCGGGAGCCTGACGTTTACCGTAAACCGTCAGTTTACACGTCTCTGTGACTGACCACATGAGTTTCTGGCTATCTTATGTCGCTCTCCCATCACTCTGGGGCCTCACTCACAAACACAAAGTGAATGTTACTCAACTTCAGGCACAGTGTGACCTAGAGTGACTCATCCCAACAAGCGAGGATGTCAAAAAAGCTAGCGTTCATCGTCTTCACGAAAAGGTAAACACACTCGAACCCCGTGAGTGTTACGGACGTGTATTGCAACGTGTGTGTAGTCTGGGTGTCGTGCTGGTGTTCCCTGGGGGTGTCTTGTCCGTGTTCACGTGCTGTGGAAACTTCCTAAAGGTGTTCTGCCTGTAATCTGGGTGTGTTGTGTGGGAGTGTAGCCTCTGTTTGTACTGTGTTGTACTTTCCGTGTGTTCTTTTTTGCTGTTGCTGGAGTGACCAATGTAATTGTATCGTGTTTAGTCTGGGCGTAGTGGGAATACACCAAGATGTATTGTGGGTGGGTGGGTGGGTGGGGGTGGGAGGACGGACCTCGAGTCAAGTGTATCTGGGTGTAAAATACACCCTTACTGTGCAAAATCCTGTATGGCAACTTTCTTATGCCTCATTCATAAACCCCGTAAAGTATCATACTTTACCAATAATATTCATATCAATCCTTTAAAAAAAAAAAAACTACCATAATTTTCATAGCTATCTAAAGATCAAATCTCGTAGCCTCGATCAAGCTTGCTTTCTCGTGTCGTCAAGATAACTGACTGAGTATTTTGCATACAGGATTGACGTTTTTTCCCCATTCTCAAACTACCATAGTGATAAGAGACCAAGATATCTCTAACCATACGATCGTTTGGTTTATGGTTCGTCTTCGCGTTAGATTCTATCCCCCGTCCCTTCAGGACGACGACACGACCTGAGGGCACGATAGCACGACATTTGACCTGACTTTTGAGGGCCGGGCTATGGCGGACAAGTCTTCAAAAACACTTATACGATGAGGTTAGCGCGAAGCATCGGAGTTCCCAATACGAGGAATTCAACACTTGTGTTGTTTCCCATGTGTTGCGTGCGTGTGTGTAGCTTGCGTTGTGTCCCCGTGCTGCTGGTGTTTCTGAGTGTAAAGCGTGAGTGTCTTCAACACCTCAAGTGTGGTCACCAGGTAGGTAAACACCGTCGTAACCGACCATGCAGTATCTACACCCTGGGTGTGGTGCACACTAGTGTGGTGGTGGTGGTGGCGGTGATATATATATGGTGTAACGTACCGGACACACACACAAACACACACACCCCCAGCCGTGGAGTGACACGGTGTGTGTGTGTGTGTGTGTGCACTAGGTGTAGCGGAGCAGATGACTTAAAACTTCTCTTCTAGGTGTACTGGGCGGGCCCGGTGCTGGGCGGTCTGCTGGCCTCCCTCCTCTATTGCTACGTCTTCAGGGCTCCCAAGGCAACCAGCTATGACGTCGAGCTCGACACGTACAATAAGAACTCAAGGAATCCCTAAGGTACACTGCAACGTAACGGAACGCACTCCCAGTACACCGTCCTTCTGCGTGCGCGTGTGCGTGTGTATGTGTGTGTGTGTGCGTGTGGTATACTCACAGACGGACGAAACTGTGTATCGTCGCACGTGGCACTCTGACCCCAACAGCTCAATCGAGTCTGAGGTGCATAACATGTAGACACGAACTAACACGAATCTAAGCAGGTTACTCTTTCTCTCGTAGTGTTACCGGACTCACTATACTGAATGCACTCGTGGTGAGGTCAGTGTTGACCAGGGTTAACAGCTACTGCTGGCCAGGGGGGGTGGGGGGGGGGGTGTATAAGCAGTGTTGGCCATGAGCAAAGGGCCAGTGTTGGCCAGGGGTTCCAACACTGCATTCTCTCTCTCTCTCTAACTCACTAAAATCTAACTTGCTGATTTGCATATTAACACGACTGAACCGCATGGTTGCATCCCCCCCCACTCCTTGGGGGCGCCGGTACGACCCATTGAGTGCGACGATACGACCCTTAGGTATGATGATGACGACCCGTGCAATGACCTCAACTGTTAAGAGTCGTACCGTCGTGCTCAATGGGGTCAGAGCGTCTCTCAGAGGCGGCCTCTGTAATACAACGCACGCGTCTCATTTCGGTGTAACGTTATGTCTAGGGTCCTGACCCAGCTCCTCAAACGCATTATAGAAGCATAATGATAATGATTTTCCTGAATCAACTCCAGCCACAGTCTAAAAGATACTAAAGAGAATATACGCACAATATAAACCGTGAAGCTGTAACACAGGAGGAGGGTGTTCGAATCAAGGAGCGTTGCGGTGGCAGCTCGGTGAGGATTTGCATTACGGAGACCGGGTAAGTGAAATGTAGCCTCTTGCCGAATAAGACCAGTCCAGGAAGAATTTTCCGGCAAGTTCCAGTCTGGGTTACATACATAGAGGAAACACTGTCTGAACTGTTGCGGTAAAGCTAAACTGAAAGCTGTGGGGCAGCTACGAGCCGAGACCACGTGTTTCTGGCCAGCTATTAAGTGTCTAAGACATGATCTGTTTGCACGGCCTTATAGAGGCTCTCTTTCTCGTGAGTCGCTACATTTCGATGGCTTGTGATTTGTATTGTGGGGGGTGGGGGAGGGTAAGCGAGTGTTGCAGGACGCCTCATATTGTAAGGGCAGTTTGGAGCGGCTGAAACACCCGTGTTACTAGGCTCAGGCCACTGGGTGATGAAAAATGTAATGAGCTAGTGGGCTGCAGCCATGGTCTGACGCGAGTGTTCCGGGGGGGGGATGATTACCTCTTACAGAACTGCGTTGCAGGGACAGCCGGCTGCCTGAGGTACTGCCTGATGGAAGGGGGCCATGTAAACGTACAAGTCAACGTGAACTGCACGTCAGCTGAAGTTCTAAGTACTAGGGAAAGGCTAAATGTCAGCTAAAGTGCTATGCTGTGACGGGGAGGCAACTGAGTGTCGTGTTAGAGGCATCGCGTGTTACGGGGGCGGCTGAGGTACTCCGCGTTGCTGGGATCGGCTGAGTGCCTGGGGAACCGTGCGTCGTGGAGACAGCTGAGACACAGCGTGTTGCGGGGGCAGCTCAGCGTGCTGACGGAGAGTGAGGCGGTGTATGGCAGCAGCGGTAACGGTTCGCTGCTTGCCTCAGCGGCTTGGGGGCCTCACGATTACCTTTGTCTTCCACGAGAGGGTGTAGGGGAAAGCATCCCCGGTATTCACCGAGGCGGTGTTGTTGCCGCTGTGGTCCCCCAGGGAAGGGGGAGGCGTGGTCATCTAACACAAACACTAACAGTTCATGAACAGAGCCACTCACAATGGCACGGTTCCGCCTCTGTGAACAAGCGTCTCAACTTCCGAAAACTCTGCCTTTCCTGCTTCCTTTCCCTAACGAAAACTGATGAGAAAGTTAGAGTGGAGAGGCCTTTCGCACTAACCAAAGCTAAGGGGAGACCAACGCACTAACCAAAGCTAAGAAGAGACCTATGCACTAACCAAAGCTAAGGAAAGGACTTTGCACTAACCACAGCTAGGGAGATAGCTTTGCACTAACATATACAGCTATTCTTGCATTGGCTGCTCTTAAGTCTTTGCTACTGTAAGCTAAACGATGAACGTAAATTTTTTATTGTGTTATACCCTTATTGTTCTACTGACACAGCATCCTAATGCACATTCCTTGTTCACAGGATAAATATATGTTAATACATTTGCCAAAAAAATATGTAAATAAACTACAAAATAGCACCTTCCATTACAATTATTCTTGATAAAAAATAAGTTCAAGTTTAAAAAAATCAGATACAGCTGGAAAAATTCAATTACCTCTGAAATATCATTCATGTTGAGGTTCAACAGAGGAAATGTGCTAACCAACCGGATTTACAGAATGTACTGCTCTCGCCCTAATAACGTGTACTGTGCTGCAGGTGTACTGGGTGGGGCCAGTGCTCGGGGGTACCGCGGCATCGTACGTCTACCAGTACTTCTGGCGGGCCACCCAACCAGCGCCGCCGCCAGCCAAGGACCCCTTCAACGACCAGGCCGCAGCCTTCCTGCCCCAGAACGACCAGGAGGTCGTCACAGACAGGACGACCTGCATCTGAACCATCCGGGGACTTGAAGGATACGTACCTCGTACACCGGACCTACACAGCGACCTATACCTGAACTAAACATCCACTTACACCGAACCTAAACAGCCATTTACTTATGCAACACCTGAAAGAACTACCTACACCAGAACTGCAAACAACACTATGAAACAAAGAATCACATGACCAAGTGAAGGAATAATATGCAAACAAAAGCATTACATATACTTTACTTTGCTGTCATATTTTCTTTTTTTTTTTGCTAGAAACATTTTCATCAACAAAAACACCAAATTTCACGATGAAGAGCAGCGAATCAACTCTATTAAATATTCACGACATTCATCACCTTCACTGAATACGAATCATATGTTTCATACTCCATGTCATTAGCTCACAATGTATACATATTATAATGAGATATATCTTCTTTTTCCTCAATCAATGAGGTATGGCGATGAGGAATATTACAGTTAAATGTCCATTACATATTTCTCACGTTCGACCACGTGGATAATGCAATACTCACTCACTACACCTGTCATTCTAAGTGCATTTATAACTGTATCATCATCATAAGAGGGAAATTACTTCCACAACGCTGAGCGTACTAAACAGACCCAACACTCGTCCAGTCTGACCTAATCTGGGTTAATCAGGTCAGGTCAGGGGGAGGAGGAGGTCGGCTGATTAGGGCCGGTCGTCCAAGCAATTAGCGGCGTAGTTCGGGGCTCATGTCACTCAAAACCCGTGTTGTTAACAGGTCGTTAAGCAAGACCAGTTGAATCCACGCTGATGATCACCCTCTTGAGCCCGCGACGGCACGAGACCCTTTGTGAGCCGGGTTTTGACCTAATCCCCCCCACGGGTCACAACAGGTCACAGGCCGTGGTGGGGTCATGATACCCAAAGGTCGGGGCAACGTCACCTCATCGGAGGTGAAGATCAAGCTGACATGACGCATCATGTTCCTCACTGCCATACCCTCCCCCATATCAAGACAGGAACTGGGATTACATACATCTTACACACCTATAGCATAACAGTAATCAAAAAAAAAAAAAAAAGTAGATAAAGTGTATCAACTTCATCACACGATTGAAATATATATATATATATATGTGTGTATTTAATTAAACGTATATAATTAAAGTACTGTAAGATAATCCAGGAAATATATTTATATACAATTTCTCACTTTTATACATCCCAAATTGTAATGGTATTCACAACACGTCACGTAGACTAGGTACTCTAACCTGTAGTCTGTAAATCATATCAGCGAAACAATCTTTTTTTTTCATACCGAGGTATGCTTATATATAAATACTTACAAGTATATGCAACATACAAATGAGCTATAGTTTCACAAATTATATATTAAGTTTTCTCATTATAAAAAGAGGGTCTGAAACTATGCATAATTTAATCTAACTATAGGAAGAACTCAAGTAAGAGAAATCTTAAACAGTTACATTAACGCAGAAAATAGCTTATGTTGCCCAAGAAATAATTCAAGATAATAGCAGGCAAAGTACCACTGTATCAATCACTGTAAAGCACTGTTTGGAGCTAAATATTGCATTGCAAAAAAATGTGCATAATTTATTCAAAGGAAGTGCGATAACCTGTCCTCATCATCCACGGATAGGTCTTTCTGGTCTTTAGCTAAGGGCATCTC
>JAYMFT010146924.1:0-12704 GCA_038088735.1 Panulirus argus
TATATATAGGGGAGAAAGAATACTGCCCACGCATTCCCAGAGTTCCTTAGAGCGTATACGAAACGCTCGGTGGACCTACTCCATGGGACGCCCAGCGAGACATGGGAGCCCAGGGGCACACTGAGCCAGCTGACTCCACGTGTAATGTGAGCGTGCCAGTGTAGGATAATAATGGGCGTATCGCATGGGGCTGGACGTTTAGTACGGGCGGGGACGAGATGGGACATATGGCGGATGGATAGTCCTTGCGGGAGCCGGGGACGAAGGAAACGTGAGTGATGGCAGGAATGTGGTAGATGGAGGTGGTGGGGGAGGGGTGACTTATGGAACCTGAAGGAGAGGAGTAGTTACGTTGGGACCCGAGAAAGGCATTAAACTTAGAGGCCAGAGGTAGATGGAGGACGGGCGAAGACCTAAGTGATCAGGTCAGGTCAGAGAACTAGGCAGGTGGAGCGCCTGAGGGATATGGTCGACCAGATGGACACGTGGAACCTGGTTGAGTAGGCGAGCCGAAGCAACGTGAGAATCGGATGGTATTTTAGGGATCCCTTGAAGTCTGTGGTGTTGAGAAGACCAAGACAGTCTAGGGAACCGGTCGAAGCTGGGAGATCTGGATGTTCATAAAGCGTTCAGTGGGGACTTCGAGGTCTGAGAGATCTGGAGGAACCAGAGAAACTTCAGAAACTAAATGGACTGAATGGGACCTAAATCGACTTTAAAGAACATTATACTTTCTTGTTTTTAGACATGTAGGGGGGGGGAAGGTTGTAAGGTAACACTTGAGAAATTATACGCTGAGGCGCGGAGTAGGGGGAATTATATGATAGGGTCAGGTGAAAGGAGACGTTTCTGTGAAGATGCACAAGCGAAGACGTGGTTTTGCGGAGGGAGACACGGAGTGGAGAAGTCTTATGAAAGGATGCAAGTATAGGTGAGGATATGCTGGGATATGTGGATGGTTTTGTGAAGGGACGCCCGGAATGGGAAGATTTTATGAAGGAACGCAAGGAAAGGTGAGGATATGTTGGGATACGTGGGTAGGGTTTTCACTGGAGGGCACAGGAGAAGGTAAGCTATAGTGAGGGGGGTACAGAGGACGAAAAGTTTTTGAAAGATTATATAGGAAAGGGAATTCTTGTCAGAGAATACATGGAGAAGGTTTTATGAGAGGAATTATGGACATAACGAAGATGATTTGAAAGGAAATTGGCAGAGAGCATACCAGTATACTGATCATACAGCAGAGCAGCTGGTTCTAAGAAGCCACACAAATATCACTAAGAATTAATGCGTTCCAAAGATATAATCAAAGTACTGCATTTTATGATCTGTCATAATCTTTATACGAGGATCCAAGGTCATTCAAAGTAAAGAATGGTTTTGCACAAGTGTATTTAGTTTCGAGGTGAGAATTTGTCTTGAATTTTAAGAGAACATTATACAGAAAAGAGATCATAAAGGTGTATGGGTAGCCCAACACGGAAAAGAGGATGAAAAGATTATGTAATTTCTGACAACTGATGCAGCAATCACAGGGAGATTTTAATTGCTGTGGAGAGTGTAAAATTATTCTGATATGAAAGAATAGCAGGATCCTACAGATACGCTCTTTATATTTAACGCTATCTTTTGGCTAAGATAAGGGAGATTATAATATGGATGAAATGTTAAGGAGTATTGTATTAGTCAGGTGTTGAAAGATCTTTGAGACTGGGACCAAGATAAAGGAAAAAAGGAATGGAAAAAAGTTATAAAAGGAAGGACAATTTGGAATGAGGGTCGGTCAAGGATTCCACCCAGTGAACACTGGTCATGTCGGCGCCACTGCCCAAGATACGCCAGTTTTAATACTTCCTCACCAGCAGAAAACAGCGAGTGGGCCTGTGGTAAAAACCGTACTAATTTGCACCATGTCGGGGTGGAATATCTTGTGTGCTAATAGCCATTTCGGCCCCCGCTCACAGTGCCGGCTGCCTAAGCCGGTACTCTTTTTGGCGGGCAACAACACGGACCAACGCCCATCGTATCGGTAGCCTCATATCTTGACCCCCAGAGGACCTGACGGCCGAAATCTTTCACACCCCTTTGCTAAAGACCGGCCCCACCTGCTTCTGGGCGGCCACAGTCTGGCACAGTGCAGGAAGGGCTTTGGAAAACTGGAATGTGTTTGTCATGTGTAATAAATAAGCTGTTGTTTTCATTATTCCTTATGGATTTCGTGGTGTTTGTGGACAGTTTCTTTTTCTTGTATAAAAGGGAGTGTGTGTGTGTGTGTGTGTGTTGATTGAACTGAACCTCATGATAATTTAGTGTTGTAGCATTTCCAGACATTTTGTGACCGGTTTAATTAATTTAGGCTCGTGTGTGTGTGTGTGTGTGTGTGTGCACACTTGTGTGAGATTGTTGCACTGCTTCAAGGCCTATATTTTGAATCTATGTCTGTCTTCCTGTTCGATTGTTTATGTCTTTATGTACGTGTGTCTTTATTGCGTCAGCGTGCGAGTTAAATCTTTTGTCTTTGTAAATGCATGTGTGCTCAGGTGTATCAGAATATTCACTACTCATGTATTCTCTACTCATGTATGGAATCCTTTATCCAAGAGAAGACGATTATAATCTCTTCTATAGAGGACTGGAATCCGTTCATCATCCTTCCAAGTCGTCAGCTGACTGACGTGCATCATGCACGTCAGGAACAGCCTCGTTCAGCCACCCACCCCATCACCTGGGGACTAATTAACTATAAGATATTATGAATATTTAACAGTGATTATGAGTGATAGCGTGGTGTCACACACGCAATGCCTCCTCATATTTTCAATTTCCTTATAAGCTGGGAGGTCTAGACATGGCAGACAACCTTGTGTCCGCTCAAACATAGTTCTACGCAAGTGGCGCCGAATAGCTGTACCCTCTACCCTGTTTATGTTAAGTGATTGCGTTTTAAAGGTTCTCTTATGCTAACTTGTACTGGTAATTTGCGTACGTTTGGATAAGCTTCCAGTTGGAAGATGTCTGGTCACCACAAGAGACTCGCATTCTGCTTGTGGGAGTGGTTAGAATGGGTTACTGGCGTGTCGAGGATGGTTATAGGCGTGGTCAGGGTGTTTATGGGCGTGCTTAGGATGGTGCCAGACGTGGTAAAGACGTGGTATGGATGGTCGCGGGATGTTGATAGGCGTGGTGGGGATGGTTATAGAAATTGAGGTGGTGTTGGCATGATGAGAGCTCGTTGTGGGTTCAGTAAGGGTGGCGTGGACGTGGTGAGGATGGTGTGCGGACGTAGAGCGTATGGTAATTATCTTAGTAATTGTGGCATGGATGTGGTGAGGGTGGTACTGGACATGCACATGGTGAGGCTGGTATAGGTGTAGTGAGGATGGTACGTGGCCGTCTGGAAAATGGTGTTTGGCGGTCAAGATGGTGTGGGCGTGGTAAGGATAATCGTGGCTTTAGTAACGGTAGTGTGGATTCAGTTGGGTTGGGTGTGGGCGTGTGAAGCCATGGAATGACAGAAATAATTAGGAGCGGGCAAGGGTGGTCATTCATTATTCCATTTTTTTTCTGTAATCTGGTCCAGTCCTATTCCTCTGTCCAGGGTTCAGCGTTGGTTCTTTAATCAACTGTCTCGCCCGTTCCCCTGCCGTCCGTCTCTACTGGAACGTTTATCAGAACGTCAGGAATAAAGAGAGACACAGACTGTTTCTTCCCGTCATCTCTTTCCAGATATATGTATATTTATGTTGATGCATAACCTTAAGTTGACATAGGCTCACCGGCAATGTCATTTTTTTTCTCAGAATTTTGGACAATGAAAGTAGATTTTTTCTTTGAAATTGTGTCAATAACTTTGTTAGTAAGAAATATGAACAGTGAACGCATTTAATTGGAGTCAATGCTGTATAATGTCAGTAAAGTTATCAGTGAATCAATGTATGTAATTCAGGATGATGCAAGTGTTTGAGAACAACTTGACACTGCACGGCGTCCGTCCCTGCTTGGGATTCTGATGTATGTGATAGCGTGAAATTATAAATGATGCCTGGCTTTTTGACCCCGATTCTAGAACACAATCACACACAAGGTGAACAGCTCCTCGAAAGATAGGAAGGCAGAGCAAGCATAGGCCATATGAAATTAAGCAAAATACTTTTAAGCAGAGGATTTTGAGTTGCAGTAGGAGCGAGTCTGTCTGTCTGTCAGTTGGGGGGCCTTTGAGGACGCTTTGTCTGGTGTCTTGTCAGGCTCCATCTGTTCTGGTGAGGACTGTTACATACTCCAGCTCCGAATGACGTCAGCTCCGGGTGATACGTGTGTGTGTGTGTGTGTTTTGCTTGGTTGAACAGCTTGTCGTCACGACTCGGGAGGAGCGCCTCACTTAGTAAAACACTCATGAAAGATGAATTAGCATATTTCATCACAATGAATACGACGGTTCTTCCCTTGAGCACTACGACACCCCCTCAAGGTATGATGGTCTGGCCTTTGACCTGACCCTTAAGGACCGGGTCAAATGGCACACCATCGTATCCAAAGTTCGTGTCGTGTCGTTTCACTCGTGGGTCGTACCGTTGCACTCACGAGGTTCACCGTTTTGAAACTTCGAGTATAACGCATCCTAAATCTCAAAACACATGTCACGAGTCATATGAAGCCAGGTATACGTATCCGTGGATATTTGAGCCTGCGAGATTGTTTTCGAAAGTCAGTTAGATAAGAAAACGTGTTCAGGTTGATCGAAACCCCGGAATACTTGCCTCAAGATCTTGACTCACAGCTCGCACCTTCATCTGACGACGAATGGTCAGGATCGTTTGAACCCCAGAAATATGTGTCAGGATCAAATGAACCTCGGGTTTAAGGGTATCCTTCTTAAATTGTGTTTGCTTGATGTATGCGTAAAGAACAGCGTAAGAACAGTTCAGTTATTTTGTCGCCTGTGATCAGCTCAAGTATCTGTTATGCGTCTTGTGTACATTTTGTAATATCTCCTTAATTACACCGTTAGTGTCCCAATCTCTTGCTGGCCATCACTCCATTGTTCAGTTGCAGACACGCTACCGATTCATTAAGTATATCATGATCATCATTTACATCACCCAGAAACTGGGAATTATGCTAAAGATTCAAGAGAGACATTCTTAAAACCGGCTGTGGTCTCAGCATACAGGACCTCAGACCGGGCATTGCAAGAACTACCCCGTCTTTCATTTGTTCGCATGATTCTCTTTACTCGTCCGTCCGTAACCAGCCGCCTAACAGAATGACGGGGCGAACTGCTCCCCCGTATTCGACGGAAGCAGGAGGTACCAGATGGACATGAGACGTCCTTCAAAGGATTCAAGACGTGGCAGAGTATCCGCCGTCTTTATGGTCCGTATCGTCTTAGTCCCATGTATGGAACATTCAGAACCCGTGGACGGCCGCCAATCTGCTACTCTTAATCTGATGTGGAGATACTCTATCTGCATGATGCCCATATATGACTCAGAACCTGTGCCTGTTATGGAATAAATCCTTGGGGTCATTGTCGTGCGGCGGTGGACCGTACGCTAGTGAGGAGCGTATAATGCCAAGCGGTACTCACACGGTTCCGTTCATTTGCTTTCACCATTGCTATCATTTTCCATGTTCCATCTTTTTTACTTTCTTCTTAATCATCATTATATGATAATGTCTTGAAAGTTTATGTGATCGTTATCGGTATCTGTGTCGCCGCTGTTGCCCATACACATCTGTGACAGTGCCCACTCTTTGTCTCTGTTATGCTTTGCTTTCCCTCTTTATCTTGGCTTCACTCACACCCACACTCTTTCCAAGTCCTAAATTTCTCCCTCCTGCTGGTTCTCTTTCTCAAAGTCCTCTATCTCACTACCATCTGCTTGCTGTCTCCATGTTTTCCCGAAGGGTCCTTCTCACCTCGCTTCTCCGTCACTCTAATTACCTTTTAATCCCTAATTCCCCCTAGTCTTAGTGCAGCCCTGTCTCCACCCTCATCTCATGGCGCCTTCTCTCCTCTCGCATATTTTTTCCTCCATTCTCCCTCCTGTTGTGATTCAGTTATACTCGTGTCTCCCTGTCTGTCCGTCCTCTGCCTTGGTAACCGGTGATGTTTCATCAGCATTCTGTATGAGCAGCCGTACCTCCGTTGTTGGAAACTGTTACATAGGCTTCCCACGCCAGGAGGAGTCTTTCCATAGCCTTGTCTACATCATTAATAATATTTCTGTTGTGAATGCGGGGCAACAGCACAAAGTTTCTGAGGCTTCTTGGCAGTTCTCATTGTGGCGTATTTGGGTCCGGAATGATCTCACTGACAACCATTTCTCCGGTCATAACAATTTTGCACCAGTTCTATCTGGGATGTAATTTCTTTGTGTTTTTCTTGTATCAGCATTAGCTTTAGTGTAGCCAGCGGACGCCTAGAGTGACTCGCTTGTCGTCATCTTTCGTCAGCAGAGTCACCTGGGTGTAAGCTGAGTATGTGGCCCAGGTGGGTGGCAGGGTGGGTCGCCAGCCTCACCTTCCCGGGTCTCCAGGACTTAGGTTCATCCCGTCTCACCTCTGGTGGCTGCCTCAGTGTGGCTCGCGGCCCCGTACTGGACGGAAGCAGGCGTATGCGAGTCGTTGTGGTGGCGCTGTTAAGGTGTGCGCCCGTAGACTGTGCGAGCTCGCTGAAGGACACCCGAGTCCACTCTGTGTTGTTATGGGGGTGAGGAGAGAGTGTTTTTCCGGACGTATGTTGTGCTGGTGAGTGCAACGGGATTAATGCACTGATAAGGGCTAACTGGAGTGAATAAAATAGACGTGGGTCTCGCAAGGTGGGACAATGCGCCTGTTAGTGTTGTTTTGTTTTCTGGTGTTGGTGGTGTCGGCAGAAGGACCGAGGCAGAGGAGACTTCGTCGTCAGAATGGCAGACGCCAGATGAGAGGCCACCGTCGACGGTCTCACACCCTACCGGAGCCTCCAGAGCTAGTTGCAAGGCCCTCCCGTCTACCTGACCTGCCCATAGCCTGCCCTGAGCGCCTCACGCTGAAGGACAGGGAGAGAGAGGCCAACTTTATCTTCACGGGACGTATCGAGTGGCTGGCGGGTGGCAAGACATTTGTCAGCCGTCACACCGTGGGCGCTGAGGGCGTGACTGGGGGCGTGATAGTGAAGAGAGTGTTCAAGGGACAGCAGAGTCAGGCTGGTCAGATGATTCAGGTGAATGGGCTGGGAGGTTCCCACGTGTGCAACTCCCGCGCCAGAGTGAGGGACACCAAAATCTTCTTTACGACCAGGGATCGCCAGGGCAAAGTCGACCTCAAGTCTTCCTTGGTCAGACTCACCCTCAAGAACCTCAGGACCACCTCCAGGGTCGTGGCAGGTAAACCATGTCAGTCACTTACAATTTGCAAGTAAGCATGCCAGGACGCTCCAAGTTGTAAAATAAGTGAGAATAAGGGTACGTTATCACGCTATCATTGACGTTTACATGATGGTTTACACCGCTTTGCAGTGTTGTTTATTCACGCGCGCATACTCGCACACACACACACACACATGCACACATTCAACAGGTGGGACTCAGCTGTGGCTGTGTGCGATGTGTTGCCGCGCTCTCATACATGCTTCAGACACGCGCACTGCTGTAAACAGCGGTGAGCAGGTCAAGAAACCTGGTGTATGATTGATTTTTTTTTTCTTGACTATATATGTCAAACTTTGGCCTGAAATTATAGCTTTATGGTATTTATACGGTTAGTCTAAGGAGCAGATATTTTGATCTTAAGATGGTTGGTTTAGATTGTATCTATCCTTGCTGCAGTTTAGCAAGACACTTTGTCAGTGTGTGGTATATGGATCAGAGGGACGTTATCCAAGGGAGTGTGTTGCCAATCTGATTGTTTTAAGTACGATGATACACGCTGACGGGAGTGTAAGGTTGCGTCAAACTGGACTTACGATTAGCAAAGAAATAATAAGAAAAGAAAGCCACTGTGGACTGCGTAAGGGAATATATATATTTAGATATTCAGTTCTCCATTTTGCAATAAGTTTCCCCTCTTGTCATTACTTCGCTAGGACTAATTGTTGTGATACGGCCAAGGTGATATACATCGCACATCTTCGTCATAAACAAAGTGACATTTGCATAAGGAGTTTTCGCCGTGGCCAGGCGGCCCAGGCGGGAGGGCACCGTGTATGGTCATTGCCCCAGGGGACCTGAGGCCGATGTCGTCCTGTCCCGTGCCGGAGGTTACCTGTAGAGTGGGATCGATACATGTTTGAGCCTCTTCCTGATAACTCATTAGCGCGACGGTACGACCCTTGGGTTTGAAGGTCTGGCCTTTAGCCTGGCTCATGAAAGGTCAGGTCGTAGGTGATACCGTCAGGTGTTAAAGGGTTGTACCGTCGTGCTCAAGAAATTTACTGAATGATTGTCATAGATGACCTTAAATCATCCAGCGGACATTACCTGAACAGCCTAATAAAACCGAAATGAACGTAAGAAACCCCAGCATTTCCCAATGACGCCAGATCGACCAAAATATTATCCAATTTCAGCTTGCTCCAGCCTAATGTAATTCTAATTTGATGTATATAGTCTGATGGAGCCAAACTGAACTGTACCTATACTACGCTAACGAGACGATACACTTCCATCATACCCTTGCATTTTTGCATTCAGCCTTGACCGACCTGATGTAATTCATCCTAACCAGGTTAGTATCCTACTTGACCTTAACCTTACCACCACCAGACGTAACATAAACATGGTTGTCCTCGATGTGAGTGAACGTGGGTGGATACCTACCTAGCGGTGCCGCATTGATCGGCTCTAACCTCGCCAGAAATTTCTTGGACTAAAGTCCTTGTGTGTGTGTGTATATATATATATATATATATATATATATATATATATATATATATATATATAATGTATGTATGTATAGCTTCATTGTTCTCTACATTCACCGTTGTTTTCGCTTTGCTTTTTTAATTCATCTCCTGCTCGACCTATCTCAGCCCTCTGTTAGTGTTTCAGGCTTATCATCTGAGGCAACACAAGCCCGTGGAAATGTTCCATTCCTCTGAAACTGTACACTGAAAGAGTTGATACAGGCATATTGAAATTTATGTTCTTTCATGTTCCAAGATCCTTTACATCTCTCATGCCTTTTCTTCTGTTGCATCAACCATGTGATTAGGTAAGTTATATTGTGTTTCATACGTCAACACAGTTCCGAACATCTTGTATTCCTTTGGCCTGTGCGATTCATTACCTTCCATTCGTACACTTACGTATCTTTTCTTGTATCTGACAAACCAGTGTGATGTCATACGTACTCTCGTATTCCTATATCGTTCCGTACGTTCTCTCGTATTCCATATGCCGAAATGTTTTCATATATTTTCTCACATTCCACAAACAGAAGTGATTTGACATATTCTCTTGTATTCCAACAACTTTCTGTGGCATTCTACAATGCTACGATTATTGGAGGCAGTTAATTCGTGTGGTTTTCGGGTAAGCAGATCCCAGTCTCAGATAAAGGAGTGGGTTGCCAGCCATATCCTCATTAATCACAGTACGGGCCCGTCTGGCCACTGGTGCCAGACCTGGCTTGTGAGGCGTCGCCAAGACATCGTACTCACAGTTCAGGATGTTGT
Organism: Panulirus argus; assembly: GCA_038088735.1. Lineage (NCBI taxonomy): Eukaryota > Metazoa > Arthropoda > Malacostraca > Decapoda > Palinuridae > Panulirus > Panulirus argus. The sequence continues at coordinate 9,659 of JAYMFT010146924.1, forward strand.
TTCGTCTCGTTTTACTTATCTGTGGCAGGTCATGCCGTCGTCACCTCTGTGTTTGTGTGTATATAATATGCCTGTATGTGTGGGCCATAGTATTTTTCTTCGTACGATAATTCTAGAACCAGAGGTCGATCATACTTCCCGTTTACACGGTAGGTGTATGTGATTACGTCTTTACCTTTTTTTTCCCTTCCCTGTAACTCACTGTATGCAAGTTAACATGGGAGGTGATTTTTTTCCAGTCCCTCGCTATTATCACTTTTGGCATCTTTGCCAAATGATTTTCATCATTCGAATGTATGATTTAAGAACGAAATCTTTCACCAGAGTTTTTTTTAGTTACTATGATGCCGGGGAAAAGCTCTGCTCTTCGACTGAATTAGTGTGTAAGAAAAAATGCTTAACGTTGTACTAACAATAAAGATTTGGGAGAATGATATGTACATATGAGATGTCTCGGGACGTGTTTAGTCTGCCTCGTGGTAACATGGGAAGCATTGCGTTATATTGTTTTCATCTTCAAATAAAAGTCCAGTAACCCTCAGTCTGTTGTGTTCGTTTTGAATCACGTGCGGTGCCGACCCTGTCGGCCGCAGTGGGTGCGGCTCTGGCACTCCCTACCGCGATAGAGACCTTACGCCTCAGGCCCGACCCTGCACAACGTGGAACTCCGTCTGTACTTAACCGTAATGAAGTCTAGGGAGTCAGATTTCCCTACAGCTTTTTTGAAATAGGGGTTCTTGTGCCTTTGGTGTCCCTTCTCTTTTAAAGACGAGGGCACAGACAGGAGAAAATAGGGGGATGATATATTTCGATCCGTCTTTATTTCTTCGATAGATTTTAGTTTTTTATTTTTTCATATTTCTTTGTGAAACTTGCCCATGCGAATGTTGTGGCCGCCACCATCTGGAGATGCACGTGCAACATGTGGTATTATAGTCTGGTTCTCTGCTGCGTGTAAGGAACTGACGTGTCTTGGCAAAAATTACAGACTGCGCAGAGAAAGACAGAAAACTGGGAAAACAATCAAACTACCGTCACACGTGCGTGTACACACAGGGGTCTGTTTGCCGGAATCGGAGTATTAGCCTGTCCCACGCGTGAATGGGAACTCGTGTGGTTTTTCCTTTCTCCGGTCCGTGGTCCATCCGAGACGTAGCGAGCTGGTCACTGCAGGAACCAGCAGTGGTGACGGCAGGTACTGCCGCTTGGACATTGTTTGCAGGAGGCAGTTTTATGGCCCATGGTGATGTGCGACGCTCATAGCCTGCGACGCTGGTTACACGTCGTATTCTCCTTTATGAATGTGAGATACGTCTCCTCAGCCCATCTTTACGACGGGAAGAATGGTGCCGCGTAAAGAGAGAGAGAACGTATATGAAACACTTAACATTTACTAAAGTTAATTGTGTGTCAGGGGAAAAAATCATGGAGTTTATTTTCCTCATTGTCCAGCGAAGCGACCGTCCTTTGTGTTGTGTCCAAACTCCCATTTTGCTTTTTTGTAGTGTCTTTGTCCCCCGCCGTTCACGCTTTTGATGGGTCTTGGTGGTTGCCTTTCATGGTTCTCTTGGTTCGTTATTGACACTCCATTCCCCCCTTGTCCTTTCCCATTATGTGAACAGTTCCTTCCTTCTCTCCGCATTATCTACGCTCTTATCTTTGATATATTTGGCTGTGATCAGGGTTTTACCACGTTCAACGTCGTTCTAGGAGGGGGCCGCCAGTCCCTAGACCGCAATAAGATAACTCTTGGAGAGAGGAAGAGGGAGTAGTGAGAGAGGAGAGAGAAGAACAGAGAGGAAAAGGAAGAGGAGGATGATGAAGAATAGGAGAGGAAGACGGAGGTGCATCCTTCTTGCGGAGCAGTCAGCAACATTTTTACTCCTGAGTTTAACACACGTTTCCTAATCTGAGAGAAGCGATCATTGTTATAGATAACTGATATGATCTTCAAAAGGAACGAACGAACTTTCTCTAGATCTCCCCAGCACTAATTTGTGCCTTCCCTGCCCTAACGAATGCATCCGCAAGTCGTACCTCCTCCTTTAAACGAATGTATCATTGCCCATCTGGCGGCCCAGTTGGTGTAGTGTCGGAGAAACAAACGTTGGCTGATAGCGGGTGTTCAGACTAGAGGATAATGGTAAGGCTCCCTTCCTGAGGACACTCTTTTAGCCTCACCACCACCACCGCCACTAACCTCCTGGACCAGAAACAATCACATCAGGCCTACCATGTTGGTGGGGGTCTGGAAGACCGCGTCTCTTCCACACACTCCAGCTTCACCTTCACCAAGAGTGGTATGTTTATCTCTTTGACGGGTTGCACGCATCTTCCATTTGGAGGTGTGCCTGTGTACGGTAAGAAAAAAAAAAGACGTATGCATTTCTCCCAGTATGCAGGAGAAAAGTTACTTGAAAGCGATCGGTTTAGGGGAAAAATGGCAAACACAATGGGCCAGTAAACGAAAAAAAGTTTATTTTGCCTCTTTGTAGAGTGTTTTCAAAAACTAGACAAGTTTCCTTCAGAATTGTAGGCGGTTGGATTTTCCAGAGGTAACATCACTGGTATGGCTGCAGTGTCAACTCCTGGTATTTTTCACAACGTGATTGTATAATAGTATGTTTGATCATAATAATATATACTCAGCACTATAACAGCAGCTTCATCAGTAGATCCCTCTTTGACCCTTAAATTCTAAAGGACTTGCAGAAAGCTGCTCATCAGGCGAACAGAAAACAAGGTTTTCAAACATTCTTTTTCCCATTACAAAATGAAAGTAAATGAGTTAATGTACTTTATATTGCCGTGGTATAGCTCCTAAGTTAATGTGGAGGTTGCTCCACAGGGCTAGTAGTGAGTATGCAGGAGAGGGTAAGAGGGCTGATACTTATGACTCAAGTTCACTTAGTAGTACATCTTTATTTATGGCTGTCATTTCCATACATAGTTACACATTTATATACATGTAAATATATATATATATATATATATATATATATATATATATATATATATATATATATATATATATATATATATATAT
>JAYMFT010146935.1:0-12704 GCA_038088735.1 Panulirus argus
TAACGCTATATATATATATATATATATATATATATATATATATATATACTCTACCCTGAGCCAGGTACTCATTTTGTCGACCAACCCCTAGGGGTGGATGAGCAGCGGGGATGACTGTGGACCGATTGTCGCACTCAGGATTCGAACCTGGTCACGGTAAGCAACGTTAACCGAAAGGTTCGGTGACCAGTAGGTATTGTGGGTCAAAGGTGCGACGCTCTAGTGGGTAACGTCACAGTTGCGCCGCTGAACCTAACAATCCAGGTAGATAATTCACCACAGATGTCTTTAAGGAACCGGAAGGATCCCTTGGCATGATTAAATCGCCATTCTTTGTGTTCACCCATGCACTAAATTGTTCTCTGAAGACCATTAAGTGATTTGGCTTCGAGTTCCGGGAATCAGTCTGTTATTTTGCTTTACCATGTAGGCTACAAAATATGACTCGCTGGAATGCGTTTATAACTGACTAACCTTGAAACCGTTGGAGCCCCTGGATACGGCAACTTAGGGTTGTGTGATGATAATAATAATGATCGTTAAAGCGTAACAAATAAACGCCATTGTATAACTGGTTAAAGACAGTTTAATTTTTCACTTTCCCTGACGATTTTAGTGGAAATATTTATCGATTTGTAGTAGTGTTCACAGTAGGAGTGATAGATACAAATTTTTAAAATGTGTATAACATTTTAAGGTATGTAGAGGCTTAGCATTATATTTACCCACGTTCAGCAGCATGGTTTCGTGCCCGGTTTGAAATACGTTTTTAGTTTTAGCATGTTAGGTGCGGCCACAATTGCCTGAGACATTGTCCGAAACACTGGAGACATGATGGGAACATGTTACAGACATTGATTGGAACAATGTTTCGGGCATTGTTTGGGGCAAATGCATCTACATGCTGGAAACGGGAAGTATATATGTGGGGTCCACATTTCTCAGAGACCGCCTTGCACCATGGTGACGGGTGAGAACGGGTTACTTGCTGCAGCCGCTTCTGTGGTATTACGTGCACAACAGATTAGGTGTCGCCTATATTGAATGCGTTCTTCGCTTAGATCCAAACCCTATGATGAAAGGCACAATCTTATCTGTGTTTTGATACGAGATGATGATGGAATGCTGCCAGCGCAAATGGGGAGTAGTGCATCATTCTAGAATTTCTTCAAGATCTCAAAAGTCGATTTTGAGTGAGCACCCAACAAAATTGGACCTGACATCAGCAAGATGGAAACCCGGCTCGGTAGATTCTACGGTATTTGGTTACGGGGGATTCGTACCGCAGTCTGTTACGTGCTCAAATCATCCAAGTAGTCCATCTGTGGGATAGTGGCAGATTTATGACCTGCACTTATTGTTGTCCTTGGTGTTTATATGATGGTAAGGCCAATCTACGTGTATGTTTTGGCACACACAATATTCCACGAAACCCATGGCAGAGTTATGTTGATATAAAAGATATTGTATATTGACAGTGTTATATAAGTCGTATAAACATATAGTTTAATACCATTAACAACAATACGTTCATAGTCATCAGCAATATGTTCATTAAGTATGTACCAAGGGTGTAGCGGAATTAGTGGGCGTGACTGTACACGCTGAATGACGCGTCTGGATCCACCTATTTATTATATCGATATTGAACCCAATATGAACTTCAAAAAAACTAAATCACCTTAGTGGATACACTTCCTTGTGTATCCACACATACGAATCACCCAGTTGTTTCCTGATAATTGCGAACATTTCACTTGTAGACTAGTCTGGTTGTACATTCATATCGGCAGCTCGAATCCTCGACCTCGACAGCGTTACCAACATGAATCCGACAGACTTGTCAGCATGTTTGCGACACTAGTGCTTCGAACATGTGTGTGTGACTGGGTTCATGACAGTAGTGGACATGTTCCGAACCCATGTTTCGAGCAAGTGTGGCCGCGCCCTTACAGTTGTCTGAGACTTGTTTCATTCAAGTACAATTCTCTGGTTGAAGGTTTGTCTCGTCTGCAGTTCAGATATTTTTTCTCTTGAATTTCCCTTTAAAGACAGATTTTGCTAGTTTGAAGATCTTACTCTATCTTTTAACCAGTCAACAATTTTGTCTCCTTCAAATATCCTCTTTTCCTTCTCACGTCTTTTAACCTTCGTCATTGCTTTTGTTTGTGGTCCGGTGGCTCTATGTCGGACATTTTCCAAGTGAGTGATATCTTTTCGTATGGTGACCAAGCTGGAACACAGCATCCGTGGTCTGGACGTATGAATTATTTATACTAAGAAGACACCTTGTCAACTTGGCTAAGAGTTTTCCTCACATATTCCATAACTGTCTGGGCCATATGCATAATGAGAGTGTATGTGGTCATAGAAGTATCCTTAGCACCTGAAGGTGTTAAAAGATTTTTCGGTTGGCTGTTGTTTGACGTTGGCGGCCTTAATATTAATACCTTTGGCGGATGATAGACCTAAAGCCCAAGCTATCAACCATCTTGTAACACTTCGCTTTCCAGGCAACATAGATACACTGCCATTGTGGGTTTCATGTTGTCAATCTATACTGCAATGTCAATTCTTCATCAAACATCGTCTGATTTACTATCACTTCCATCGGCCACCACGTAAGTCTTTCCATGTCCTCTCCCTCTGTGCATCCTCTTGTAGTTTCCTCCAGGGAGTCTCTCGAAGCGCTTTGGTAATGTTTCGGAACAATTTTTCTTCCGCGGAATCGATTTTTAGTGTTTCATTGTTTACTGTGACTTCATTATTTTGATTGTTTTATATTTTGGGAATTTTAGAATATCGAGGCGGACAACTGATTTCATTAACAGTTCTTTAGGAAGAAGCACCTTTTTCACATGCACGGCAATAGTCTACGACCGTGCGCACTTTCAGAAATTTGAACCACTTGCAGGAACATGGCTGCAGTCAGCAGTGATCAGGCTGATCGTTCAAATATTTTAAGTCGGTCTATGATCCTGTTCGGTTTCAGGACTTCCTCTCGCCTAGTACACAGTAGACACAGTATTGCCAGCACGTGCCACTATTTTAAACTGCGCTGAACCTAATGTAATTTACATTTTCGGTATATTTCTTGATGGAGGTGGGGGGTTAGGAAACTATATCTTTGAGCTGAGGCCTTTGGTTGGGATATGTTAAGGTATGCTAGGATCATGGTCGTCGGTAGGGCTCCGCATCCCAATTGGAGATTAAGGTTGATTGGTTTGACCTTTTTTTATGTTATTTAACCATACATCTTCCCTGGAGGTCAATACCTTCTACTTTTTTTTTCTGGGTTAATCTACCTACCCTGGGTGAGAAGTATCGACTGGTCGAATTTCCTACATTTTTGGGTCTGAAGATTTATAAGTAATAAATCATTTTTCGAGATTTTAAGGGACTTCTTAATATTCATAGGTGAAATTTAAGAATCTTTTCGCAAGTTACAATAGAAATTCATAGGTATCTCGATGAGTGCAGCAACTAGTGTACAAGGTGGAGTAAGGAAAGCAGATTATTGTTTTATTAGATTTCTGCACGTCTTAGCTTTTACCTATTTGTACAGCACGAAGGAAGAGAGAGTTATACAGGCGTGGTTTCTGCTGCAGTAAATAAAAAAATGTTAATCAACTACATTAAACTATCATTGTTCAGATAAAAGATGAATAGACGAGTTGAAAGTGTGGAAATACATCTTTTTTACCTAAGTGTGACCAAGATTTATCGCAGCTTTACTCCGTGTATCATGACCCAATTGTTTTACACAAGTTACTCCCAACATTTGAAGAGATTTACGTTTTCGCTCGTTCTTTAATTCATAGGATTTTCCTTTATTTCTGAACTGATCAACTTAACCGCGTACATATAAGCGAAATGAGCAATTGGCACCAATTTTTTAATTGCAAAAATGTTAAGGAGTAAAAGTGCTGATATAGAAGGAGATGAGGAAGCAAAGCACTTATATGGAAAGGGATATAAACAATTTGCACCTTTCAGATTGCAAACGTTACCTAATTCTTCCCGGTGGTTGAATTTTAGAAGTAAAAGAATTGTGGTTTGACAATAAATAGCCGTATTTTGTTGATTCTCTGTTGTTAATTGTATGCATAATCCTACTGAATTACGATACGACCAGGAGAAAGGAAATCCAAGGCGTGTGAATCTTTAATTGCATTCTTTTGTGACAAACAAAATGTTTTATTTGCTCTCCTTTAGCATTATGTGCATTGTTCAACTTCATAAGTGTATCAAAACGTATGTAAATCCTAAGATATGCAGCTATACAGTATATGTAAATAACAGTATTAGAAAAAAATATAATCAGTTTTATTTAATGATGGGGTGTTGTGTTTCCAGAAGATGGAAAAGTTCCAGTGATGGATTTCATTACTAGAATAAGCGTTTACCTTCGGACACGTATCTTTAAGGTACACCAAGGCACCGAAGACTTTAGCTTGCGGAGTTGATTGAATAAAAAAAAAAAAGATAAGATACCGGTAACTTCTTTCATCTAGGTGTTGTATACTATCTAGTTAGTTCACTTGATTGTTTCTTTGTAGTTTGCTTTTACATAGACAGTTTTTAAATATCAGGTGCTTCCCATGCCTTTCACTGGCCGTATATATGAGAGTGCTGCCAATATAATTTTTCTTTAGTTTTGACGCGATTCTTGATTGGGCCTTGATTCTTATTTGGCGTTTGATTGTTAGGGCAAGAACGGCTACCTCTACCATTAGAGGTGATGCTTTAATCTTGTCGACTGCCAAGGGTCATTGAAACCGTCAGCATCAAATTAAAAAAAAACAATCGAAATATCTCTCGAGGTAATTCTAAGACTGGCTGCGTATATAGCCAACGCAAACATAAATCTATTTCTAAACACAGTACTTCTTAAGTAATTAGGTTCTGCTGAACTAACAGGAACGCACAAGAATCTAAATAAGCTTCAGGATAGACGCGCGAAAGAGACGCTTTTTTGCTGTAGAAATTAGGATTACGACGTAAATTAGGGGTTGAAGGGACTAGGGTCTTTATGAAGATTGTAACGCTTTCTCGCCTTAAAAAGCAAAAACATCTTATTATAAACATACTCGCTGTCGCTCACAGACACTGACAGATAGATTGATTTTAGCGTAAGTAGTCATATTTCATGAAATAAGGATTTCATGAATTCTTATTTTTCATAATAAGAAAAGGATGAATAGATTGTATATTCCTGGACTGTTGTAAACAGCTATGCCGATATTGCATTACAGCTGGACGATGAAACTTGAGTATCAAGCAGGCAGAGTAAGAAGACTCCTTGATATGGACCAAAACTATTTAACACTGAGAGAAAACGGTATGCCTGAGTTGTCCTCTCGAAATGGAGAAAGGTCTGGTCTGGTTTTTCCGCACGTTGGTTCGAGAAACATTCCCATTTTCTTCGTTTATTATTATCAAGAGTCATTCATATCTAAGCCATTGTTTACTAATTATGTTAAAAATAAACTAGTTGACACTGGCAGCTTGGCAAATCACGAAGGTGCGTACGTCAGTATAATGTATCAGTAGTCAAAAAGGAGTTTGGTGAAAATGAACAATGATGAGAATGAAAACTGGAAAATGCAGGCCAGCCTATCATTATCCATTAGGAAGGACTGTATGCGAGGAACATCTCTTTGATGAAAGATCTGCATAAGAGATAATTCAAGAACTCTTTGCGAAGCAAATGGTATTAGGAGGATAACCATATATATTTTTTTGAAAATTTTTTTGATAAAAGAAGCCACAGTCCTTGATATAACTTACAAAGATAAGAAAAACTAAAATGGCTTCCAAGGTGTCCGAAAATAACTCATAACGAATTGCCTCTATTAGAAAAAAAATTAAAGAGCAAATAAGTACTACAATTACTGTGAAGTACTACAATTAGATGTGAACTAGTTTATATCCCTCATAAATAGTTACGTAATTACAGATGGGTAAAGGCACACGAATAGACACGCACATACATGCAAACACCTTTGTTCATATCCCTACACGTACGTACGCATCTATTTTGCATCATGTATCATTGTTTCTTGAAAAACTGATCAGGCGAACATTTCTACATTTTTTTTTCTTTTAGAAATACAGAAAGAAATTATAGATTTTTATGGGTGCCGGTAACTGCGTCTTATCTTCTATATATATTTATAAGTAGCTAAAGATACTAATGTCCCTTCAACGTCACTGTAATTTCACAGAGCCATCCATAATAGTGTACTGTATCATGGGTGTAGAACTCCGTTTCCCATATTATGTTCTCATACAAATTCTTTAGCTCTGTTTAGTTTACATTATTATAATCTCACTGTGTCTGGTTTCATCTTTGATCATTTCATGTTTTCATTCACCACACCATTAAACTCGAGAATTAAACGATCACTTTTTCTCAGCTGGTATATTATATCTGATAACTTCAAGTTATATACCATTACGTGTGAAGATAACGTAAGATCTGGTGACGAAGGTGCATGCTACCTTCATTCTAGCGCGCTTTTTGACATGTTAATGTTAAATATTTTCTTGTATGCCCTCTTAAAGACTTGTCTTCATGACTCCCAGTCCCTCCCTATGAGAATCTAATGGTCTTCGATTCTTATCTCTTTATGACTGAAGCCCCTATTGTTAGAACTTTATCATCTCTGTGAAGTTTTTTTTTTTCCACTTTCATATATCAACTGACTGTACCTTGGTTACCCTTCCGATTCCTTTGTTCTTTCTTTGTAATTATCTATTTGCACTGTACGGAGAGGGAGTTTTACGCTCGTGGGTCCCCATCTCTTGAACATCCTCCATCACACAGCTTCTTAGATTTATGTATGCTGTTTATAGTCATCATGTCCTCAGTCATTCTATTCCATTCATCCACGGCTCTTGTACAAAAAAAAAAAAATACTTCTTTTCACCTGTTTTTTATCAATCTGTTTTCAATACTTCAAAGTTGTGATCAAGTCTCCCCACACTCCCGTCTTCCAAGATGGGCAAATCTAAACTCTTTAACATTTCCCTGTAACAAAGCTCTCTTAATTCTAGTACCATTTTTGTTGCCCTTCTCTGGATCTCTGTTGGCTCTTAGTGCTTCTTGTGTGAGGTGACCATTTTAGTGGAGTATATTCTAGTTTTGACCTTATGTATGATATGAAGAGCTTGCTAGATATTTCCTTATTCATATATTTGAAAGTTATTCTTATGTTTCCCGGAGGACACTGTCTCCATTGTGAAACTCTGCTGGCAGGTTAGGGATTGAATTTCATCAGCCATGTATCAGACTAACTGTATAGTTTGTTTATGTCCCCTTGTAAGCTGATGCAGTCACCCTCACATTTCACTTCCCTCATGACTTGCATCGTGTGTGAGTGTGAGGTTTAGCAAAAGCGGCCTTCTTTCCATTCCTATTCTGTCATTGTGTGAAAATTATAAATCCCCACTGTTGTTTGTAGTAACATTATACCATTATGAAGTATTTCTTTGTTACTTTTATATATATTATTGACTCGTTTAAGTAGCAGTGTGTACTGAACGATTTTTCTTTTTATTGTTACACACACACACACACACACACACACACACACACACACTCGTACGATTTCACGTACATATTCTCAGAATGTGGTTGTTTTGTACCTTGGTGCCTCAGTTTGGCTGTGAATGTGAGACAGATCATCCGGCTTTATCCCAAACCCCAAGACCCTCACTCGACTGGCTTCGGCTTTTCCCAACCGTCCAGTGTAATGCTGAGCCGGATCGGATGTTGTCGATATCCTTGTTCCACGGAAAAAAAAAATATTAGAAAAAAAAAGTTGCTAAGGGGAAAACCCACCCAAGGTGGTGGTAGATTGTGTGTGTGTGTGTGTGTGTGGTAAAGTCCTGGGAACCCCCATCCTGGTGATGCCACAAATATTCTCATCCTGGAGCAGTCTCGAAGTTTACTTGAAAGCTTTCAGAAATACGCTTAATCGTCAATTACTGCACCCAGCAGTGAGGAAGGGGTTAGGAAGACTAAGGAAAAGAGAGAGAGAGAGAGAGAGAGAGAGAGAGAGGAAAAGCAGAAACTAGAGAACGCAGGTTCGAGGATTAGGTACGACTAAGAGGAACCGGGTCTTGCTACGCAGCGACGTTGTGATTGATAGGTATGCTCCTTCTTTTTACAAGGTCGTAGTGATATAAGTAATGCTGACGGCAGACTTATTAACACGTGCTCGTGGAACATTGGTGGCGCCAAAGGTAAACTACTTAACCCGTCTATACTTAAATTTTTGCATGAATATGACTTCTGGATATTAGAAGCAAAGCGTGTTAGTCATGTCCATGTTCTAGGTTTTGTAACGTATCATAATGTATCTGTACATACAGAGCATCCAGGTGGCATAATATTATTGGTATAATGTGAAATGTTAAAACATGTAGCTGATGTAAATTTGGACGCGGAAGGTCAAATCTTGTTACACTTGTTGTGCTACTCAAGTGTGCATATTGGTGAGTGCACATTTTGGTGGGGGGAATATGTTCTTTCAGAAGGCCCCTTACTATGACCCTTCAATGCTTGGTACTGTTAATGTTCAGGTTAGTGATCGAGAAAGTGATAATGTTAAGGGACTTCATTGCGCGAGTCGGTAACCCAATATATAATTAATGATAATCGTGTGCAGTATAAATACACTTGCATAATTGATGTTACAGTGAACGGTCATGAAAGGAAGGGTGATAGATATATGCAACCAAAAATCATTGGTCGTCGCTCATCATTTCGTATTTGAAGATAAGGAATTTGGCGGAAAAGTATCATACAGGTAAGGACGCGAGTGGGGATCAGAAATCGATTTCTGTATAATTGATGGTGATTTGTTGATGTTAAATAGTGTGGAAGTCAGACAGGAAATAGGATACTCTGACCAGTCACCTGTTTGTATTGCTCGCAATTCTACATGTAAAGATAATGTAGCCTCACTGTTACTAGAAGACGCTGTGAATTTATGAAAATCTAACATAAGCCACTCCGTGAATAACCAGAAATACAAAACACTATTCCATCACCATGTTGATCTCGACCGTTTTATACGTTATGTAAGTGGACGCCCACCCACAGTAGTGACCATCGTTTTGGCAGATAGTGAAATGACACAAGCAGTGATGAGGAATGTAAATGAAAGTATAGATACAGGTGCCAGACGTTGTAGAAGAAAAGTGAGAGACGAGGTGAGTAATGATTGGGATAACATACATCCATGGTGGAAACGCCTGTTTGATTTGAATGAATCTAAGTTAACATGGAAAGCCATAAATTGGAAAGGGGAAATAGCAGATAGGGACATCAAACAACCTCATGATGACCACTTTTAAGTTACACCTTGGGACTTTAGAACCCTGACAGTAATGATGAATATGGCAATAACGTGGAGTTTGATGATACACCCTATACGTGTATACCCATTTTAAATGATCAGTTCGCCGTACATGAACTTAACAATGGTGTACAGGTGCTTCTGCCATGTGTTTAGACAGGGTAAGACAGTGGACTCCAAGAGGCACTCTTCTCTTTGTTGTGTATATTGATGAAATGATCAGAATAATTAACGAAATTATGCCTACAGATGGGATTTTAGGTATTTTACATGCATTAATGTTGATGGATGATAGTGATACATGTTTGACAAAACTAAACATTGTTCTCTACTATTATACAGAGTATGGAATAGAGATTAATGAAAAAAGACCAAGTTATTTGTTATCAATTCTCATTGAGATGATAAACTATCGCTCACTATACAAGGTAAGGAAATAGATTGTAAAATATTTACACCTACGAGCATGGTTCATAGATAATGGTAAAATAGAATCTGCTCTAAGGTTATATAAACCTTCTATCAAAAGGTATTATATGAATTTGCCATATTTTGTATCATAATTACTGAGATGTCTTATAAGTTAACGGTTATGGAAGCTGCAACAGTGGCATCCTTGTTTTAAGAAGCGAGTGTTTGGTTCACCGACAACCCATATAATGTTATCAAGGTGTATGATCAACTCGTGAAGTGCCTACTTAATGTCAGAGTCAAAACAAGTTTAAATCTATGTCTAGTAGAATCAGGCACACAGCTGGTAAAGTTTATATTAGATAACTGACGAAAAATGTTCTTAGAATGTAAGATACAATACTGTAATGAAGAACCATTCCAAATAGTGTATGAAATGGAAAAGCTGTAAATTCACATAATTATAGATTCTTCAAAAAATGCACTAAATGTTGTTGTTGACATTGACCCCCTGATATAAATTGTAGAAAGATTTAGAGACGAAGCAAATACTTTAACAAAATTTGTTAGATATCGATCAGAAATTAAACCAGAACTTGCTAATCATATCACCCAAGATAAGAAATTATACAAGACTATGCATGTGTGGCGTTTACTCGTTTGAAAGTAATGTCCCACAACCTGAAAATGGAGACAGGCAGATGGAGTAGAATTGCTAGAGAACAGAGTCTACCAGCGTGACCAGGTAAATGTACAAGATGAGAATCATGCATTTGTTTACTGTCTGTTTTGACTCGTCAGAAATGCTCAGCGCTGTCATTTGATTCATTTGCTTCCCTGATGTGTTGTAATGTTATTAACGTTTGTAAATATGTTTTCAAAGTGTTGAGGAGTTACGAGTAACTTTTCCGTTCAAGATTATTGGGTGTTAAAATACTTTAGGCTTGTAAATATTATATAGTGATTATAATAGAGTACATTTATATGCATATAGCAATGGTAGAATTATATGTTACTTGCATTTTTTACTATAGCATGTAATGTATGTATCAAATACTTCACAAAATAGTTTGCTACGCTCGCTATTAACACTATACTTTTATAATAGATAAACTCTGAATCTTTGTTGGGCACTAAATGTTCATGTCATGTAAACTTATATATATATATATATATATATATATATATATATATATATATATATATATATATATATACTGTTTTATATTTTGTGTCGGTAAACTTACTAAATAGATATTTACAGTTGAGCGGGTTTTCCCCCGTGGTGCCGCGGGCTGATCATGATGTACGTGTGTAGCCCAACAGTCTGGCCCCTCGCACGCTATGATCTCTGCTGACATTCGGAAAATTTCTGGTATTCATTTTACGATCTGGATACAGTTCTATCATTAGGTTGTTTTTGTTTGAATATCTTTATACATCTATTATTACGGTTATTTTTTTTTTTTCATAAATGCTCACATCCACTCGAGGAAATGAGGCCATTTTTTTGGTCTGTTACTGGCGCTAGCTTGGTAACGCGGGAAATGGCGAACAAGCGTGAACGATGATAATAATAATAATAATAATAATAATAATGGTAATGATAATGATATTATTATTATTATTATTATTATTATTATTATTATTATTATTATTATTATTATTAGTAGTAGTAGTAGTAGCAGTAGTAGTGGTAGTATTTGTAATGGAGGAATTCCTTTATATCTATAGAAGTTGCTAAAGCTTGTTCTATGCAAATTATCCAACCAGTAACTTAGGCTGTTCTAGAATGAGTCGTACCCGGATGCAGCTCATTAATGCGTTTGTGTATTCGTGTCCTTGAATATATATATATGCAACATTATACAAGTAGCGGGTGTACATAAGATGTAAAAAAAAAAAAAACTACGAGGAAACTGAAAGAAGATACGACGTGTCAAGCGCTTTCGTATAATTACATCGTCAGGGCAGACAATACATTAGCATTCTTAGACTAATATTCATATGATTAAAAACAACCTAGAGTTTAGACTATAATGTAAACCCACAAATGTCTTTTCATACATCTACTACTACTATGATAATCACAAAGTGAAAGATTCTGTGTTTCCATCAGTGTTTTTAAGAGCATTTCGCAATATCTTTGACACTGGTTATGAATTACAGTTTCCCAAACATTTCCTTGACTCCACTAGTAATTTTCCTAGAAAGTCCTTTCACAATGTTCAGTCTAAAGGGCCATTTGTGAACAGAAACTTATCAGTATTGCCTCATTGTGAAAATTTGCTTAATGTTCCTGTTTTGTTGCAAATAATACGGTTAGAGAAAGTCTTGTCAGAAATTCTGTCACTTCTCAGAAGGTTTGTGTGTAAAATATCTCTTGTGAATGGAGTGACCGGCTTGACATTGGGTTAAGGTCCTTAATGTCAGAGTTAAACAACATGAAATTAGTTGTAGGTGTGGTCAAGAATCCAGTGCGCTGTTCGTCCACCTCAGAGACTTTGATCATCATACTGACCGGAACAGTGTTAAGGTTTTCACATAAAATAGCTCAGGAATATTGTTGAATCGTCTGTTATCAAACACGGCAGAGATAAAAATATGCAAAATGGTTTTTGTAAATCAGATAACTTTATAAGTTTGAAAATCTTTAA
Organism: Panulirus argus; assembly: GCA_038088735.1. Classification (NCBI taxonomy): domain Eukaryota; kingdom Metazoa; phylum Arthropoda; class Malacostraca; order Decapoda; family Palinuridae; genus Panulirus; species Panulirus argus. Next base: position 12,437 of record JAYMFT010146935.1, read on the forward strand.
TGTGTTTCTTAGAACATAGTATAACTTGAGTTTGTCCCCTAATCCTTTCACCTATTTCTTGATTCATTTCTCGAACCCGCCCAGTGGCGGCTGGGGTATCATATTCTGGTTCTGTTTATATGAACACACCACTGACAATGTAATTTTACGAAAGCCATTTACACCTCATGTTTTCCGTTTCCTTGTGTTTTTTTAATTGATATATATATATATATATATATATATATATATATATATATATATATGTGTGTGTGTGTATATATATATA
>JAYMFT010146946.1:0-12704 GCA_038088735.1 Panulirus argus
ACACACACACACACACACACACACACACACACACACACACACACACACACACACACTCACACACACACACACACACAATCGGTGGCAGGCAACCACCGACCCGCGGGGTACCAGCGCCTGAGTATCGGTGCAGTGAACCAGCATTACAGTGGCTGTCAAGTTCCCTACCCTTGTTTAAATTGGTGTCCTTTCTGCCTCAAAAATGTGCGGGTTTCTAGTATTCAGCCGACAGACACACACTCTCGCCACCGCACACATAATACTCGACATGTAACTCACTCGACTCTAGTCTACATTCTAGTATTTCCTGCGGTGGCCGCTACGCGCAAGCCCCGCCTCATGGCAAGATCTCGACTAAGGTGGAAAAAGTTTGGATGGGGCACAACCACTGTATAACTCCCTTCCCATATTGTACCAACAGGTAATCACAGTGCAGTTAAGGACGTCAGCCTTCAAGTTTTCAAACCATCTTTAGGTCAACAGTAAACAGTTCTTGGAAAGATGCTATGGCTAGGATGACGGACAGACATTATTACGCTGTATGACGGTAGAGAAAGTTCAAAAGATGGGGACCCACGAATGTACTGCTCCCATCCCAGTGCTATAGAAAGAAGGAACGACACACACACTTATACAAGTACATACATCTACATAAACACACATTCACATACATAAACACTAACACACAGACACACCCTACCCATATATCTGACCGCTATGACCACTCTCCAATTATTCTGGATTTATTTTTCTCCTCAGGTACATCTCGATGTAAATACACAATCTTACCCCCAATTGGTTCATCTGATAATTCTCATAAATGTATCTATTCTAACGGCACCTCCTCCTCCAGCAGCCCCTTCTCAGCGTAAATACTGGCACCTGAACAAAGCTGACTGGATTAATTACGTAACTTCTTTTCTGACTTCCCTTTTATGTGGTGATGCTTCTGTATCCGCCAAATGTATAACAGAGGTTATTCTTGCGGGAATGGAAACATTTATCCTCTCTTCCTCCAAGACTACTTCTTCATTCAATCCATGGTTCAACCGTTCTTGCTCTGAGGCCATTCAGGGAAGGATCAGGCATACCCGGCTTGGAAAAACTCTCCCAATTCTAGCTCCCATTCAGCTTTTATCACTGCCCGTAATCGCTGCAAGCGCGTTATCCGTGAGGCGAAGCGTTCTTATATTCAAAGAAAGTGTGACAAACTCTCCTCGTCGTCCACTGATAGGTCTATCTGGTCTTCAGCTAAGGATATCTCTAACAGCTTCTGTCGCTTTACCTTTCCCTCACTTTTCCGTCCTGGCGGTACTATAGCTGTCTCTCCCGTTGACAAAACAATTCTCTTTGGTTCCCGTTTCTCCTCCAACTCCACCCTGGATGACTCTAACATTCCCTCACCCCCTGATGCTCCTCTTACTAATCCTATCACTCTTCCCGTAATCTCTTTCTGGATTGTCCGAAAAGCGTTTCTTTTTCTGGACGCAAGCAAGGCTTATGATTCTGATGGCATCCATCCCCGTGTACTGAAAGAGTGTGCCTCTGAACTTGCACCTGTGCCTGCTCGTCTGTTCCGTTTCTGTTTAAAAACCAAAACTTTTCTTTCTCCTTGGAAACATGTTTTAGTACTATTCTGACCCCTCTAACTATCGTCCTGTTGCTTTGACAACTACCATTTCTAAGGTCTTTGAATCCCTCTTCAACTCCCATATCCTTAAACACCTTGAAAATCATAGTCTTCTATCTGATCACCAGTATGGCTTCCGTAAGGCAAAATCCACTGATGATATTCTATGCTATCTGACTAATGTCTGGTCATCACCCTGAAAGATTTTCGGGAGTCGTATGTAGTTGCCTTTGACATTGAGGCTTTTGACAGGGTATGATATCGGGGTCTCATCTCTAAGCTCCCCTCTTTTGGCTTCCCTAATTCACTTTGCTCCTTGATATCTAGCTTCCTCTCTGGCCGATTTATGCCTTTGGTTGTTGATGGATCAGCCTCCCCCTTTTTCTCCATCAACAGCGGTGTCCCTCAAGGTTCTCCCGGATTCCCTACACTTTTTCTCCTTTCTTTTCAACGATTTCCTCTTCTCCACAAATAATCCAATGCACTCATACGCTGACGACTCAAGACTGCATTCATCCACATCCTTCAATTCTGCTCCCTCTTCTATCACTCAATCTGCATCTCGCATTGCCAGAGCTTCCACAATAAATTCAGACTTGGACAGGATATCGTAGTGGGGTACACAAAATATTGTTAAATTTAATGCCTCCAAGACCCAATTACTACACATCTCTCTGTCGAAAACTCCTCACAACTCTAGTCTCTCCTTTGATGGTTCTGTAATTCCACCTCTTGACTCAATGAACATACTTGGTATTACTGTAACATCCACCCTCTCTTGGAAACCCCACATCACTGGAATAGCTAAGTCTGCCTCTAAGAAACTGGGTATCCTCTTTAAATGTCGAAACTTATTCTCTTCTGTATATTTGCTCTGTTTATACAATGGATTGATTCGTCCTTGTATGGAGTACTGCTCTCACATTTGGGGTGGTTCTAGTTCTGTTTCCTTACTTGACAGAGTTGAGTCAAAAGCAATCCGACTTATAAACTGTCTAGGCTAACTTCCAAGCTTGATCCCCTTGCCCTACGCCGCAATGTTCGTTCACTTTCTTCTATAGGTATTACTTCGGTTTTTGCTCTCGAGAGCTGACTGCTTGTGTGCCCCCACCACTAGCTAGACCACGCAATACTAGACAAACTGCTAAATCATATGATTATTGTGTGGCCATCGGCAAGTCAAGAGTGGGCCGTTTTGATACCTGCTTCTTTCCGTACACGTCAAAGCTTTGGAACTCTCTACCTTCTCATGTCTTTCCCAGTAACTATGACCTGTCACATTTCAAGAGACAGGTCTTTCACTTTCTCGAAAATTCATAAATACTTTCCAATGGCTTTCCTTTTTCCGTTTCATAATTCTCTATATTTCAGTTAAGGCCCGGCCTTGATGTAGACTTTTGTCCGTGACTGGATCCTTCAACTTAGAAAAAGAAAATACTAAGAAATGTACATCCACGCGGGCCTCCGTGGTGTGGAGGTTAGTGTTGCTGACCATGAGTCACTATGGGGCGAGACAGTTGGCCTACATCGAATCCAGGTGTTCATCCTTCCCTTAGGTAGACAGTCAACTGACATAAGAATCGTATAAAACCTGCATGAAGATACAAAGCTCCATTGATTTATATACTGGATGACAACATATTAGCACCCTTAAAGTTTAGAAAGGTTCCAGGGTTTCATAACTTACTGTATTCTGATCACACGACACCAGACTTCAGCAAACGAGAGATCGGTTCACAATGTATGTATCCACATGATTTAATAAACTGGGTTCTTACCACGTACATATCTTGTCACAAGTATCTCGTAATATAAACGTTTCTCACTAAGCTGCGATTACCGCGAATGGGCGAAAACGGAATAGGGGTCTACCGTAAATGTATTTACTAATATGATACTTAAGGTGAAATCTCTCTCTCTCTCATCTCATTAACCAAGTCTAGGTATGTCGCCTCTTGGGCACAATAAACTCGTTAAAACAAACAACCGTGTCTTCTCAAAGGCCCCTCTCCTGCTGTCGAAGACACGTCGATGCCTGAAGCACCTGGACTCTGACGTCCAAATAACTACAACATCCGGCCTTTACTGTAAGTTTCGGCGTCCGAAGCTTCATCCATTCTCAATGAGTTCAGTGCCTGAAATATTCGGCCTGAATAATATAGGTCAGTAGCAGCATATCACTTGAAACAGCCGGTCTCAAACGCCTCAGTCCTACAAGTACTCGGTCCGTAATGCTGTCATGATGTCATTTTACAGGACGACCAGCAGATGGTATACAGTTCTACCTAGCTCCGTCTTCACCATCACTAAATCATTGTAAAGTGAAACAAAACTGCTATGACTGTAAAGGATGATAAAACTGCCGTGACTGTAAAGGATGATAAAACTGCTGTGACTGTAAAGGATGATAAAACTGCCGTGACTGTAAATGATAATAAAACTGTCGTGACTGTAAAGGATGATTAAACTGTCTTAACCGTAAAGGATGATAAAACTGCCGAGACTGTAAAGAGTGATATGACGTCCGTGACTGTAAAAGATGATAAAACTGCCGTGACTGCAAAGGGTGATAATACTGCCATGACTGTAAAGTATGATAAGACTGCCGTGACTGTAAAGGATGATAAAACTGCCGTGACTGTAAAGGATGAAAAGACTGGCGTGACTGTAAAGGATGATAAAACTGCCGTGATTGTAGAGGATGACAAAACTGCCGTGAATGTCAAGGGTATTAAAACTGCCGTGACTATAAAGGATGATAAAGCTGTCGTGACTTTAGAGTATGATGAAACTGCCGTAACTGTAAAGGATAATAAAACTGCCGTGATTGTAAAGGATGATAAAACTGTCGTGACTGTAAAGGATGATAAAACTGTCGTGACTGTAAAGGATGATAAAACTGCCGTAACTGTAAAGGATGATAAAAGTGCAGTAGATGTCAAGGGTGATAAAACTGCCGTGATTGTAAAGGATGATGAAACTGTCGTGACTGTGAAGTGTGATAAAACTGCCATGACTGTAAAGTATGATAAAACTGCCGTGACTGTATGGCGTGATAAAACTACCATGATTGTATTGATTAAACTGCCGTGACTGTAAAGGATGATGAAACTGCAGTGACTGTAAAGGATGATAAGACTGTCGTGACTGTTTAGGTTGATAAAACTGCCGTGACTGTAAAGGGTGATAAAACTGTCGTGACTATAAAGGATGATAGAACTGCCGTGACTGTAAATGATGATAAAACTGACGTGATTGTAAAGGTTGATAAAACTGTCACGTTGTAAAGGATGATAAACTCTCACTGCTGTTGAGGATAACAGACAACCATGACTGTAGAGGATGATAGAACTGCCATGACTGTAAAGATGATAAAACTGCCGTGACTGTAAAGGATGATAAAACTATCGTGACTGTAAAGGATTATAAAACTGCCGTGACTGTAAAGGGTGATAAAACTGTCGTGTCTGTAAAGGATGATAAAACTGCCGTGACTGTAAAGGATGATAAAACTGCTGTGACTGTAAAGGGTGATAAAACTGTCACGGTTGTAAAGTGTGATAAACTGTCATGGCTGTTGAGGATAACAGACTGGAGAGGATGATAAAACTGCCCTGACTGGTTCAGTGACCAGAAGACACATAGGGTGACTGGAGGAGGCCGGAAAACCGCGGTGTTGTTAAGCCTGGTTAGAGTGGTTTCCTTACCATGGTGGTTAGAATGGTTGGCTAACCAAGGTGGTTAGAGCAACTACTGGGTGTCACCATAACCTCGTTCTCTTCTTCCTCATCGTTTTGTCATTAAATCTCAACTTTTTCGTTGAACTTTTGAAAGTTAAGCTCCACATCCTTCCTCGTTAACCTCACAAGTTATGTCTTGATTTTCACTCACGTACGAGGGTCAGGTCAAAGGCCAGGAAGGCCATTGAGGCCAAAGGTTGTGCCAGCGGGGTAAAGCGGAAGTGTCGTTGTACTCAGTCAGCTGGGGTCAGCTGTGCCTCACTCGCCCAACGTAACGAAATTATAATAAGAATGAAGTAAAAATCATCATTCTAAGTCGCGAGATAAAGAAAAGATAAAGATCACGAAGCATTCAGTAAAGGTAATGACTCTGCCCGGAAAACATCGTCTAATCACCTTAATGTCCCGAGTTGAAAAACTGATGGAATGCATCATCGGGATAAAATGTATTAACCAATTAGTGGACCACTTCTTAATAAACGATTCTCAGTTTGGTTTTTGACGATATCGTTCGCGTCTGACAAATCTGCTTGATTTCCTTCAGGATATAACCAACATGTGTGATGCAGGTAGAGCAGGTGATGTCATCTATATAGACTTTCAAAAAGCATTCGATAAAGTTCCGCGTCAAAGGTTACTAACAAAAGTCATTCCCATGGTATGGATGGGGTTGTACTTCGGAGGTTAAGAAATTAGTTAATTGGCCGTCAACAAAGAGTTGTGATTAATGGTCACGCCTCAGAATGGTTAGACGTAACAAGTGGAGTGCTACAAGGATCAGTCTTGGGACTGGTTCTCTTTCATATACATATACATTAATGATATGGATAATGCGCTGCTTGCAAGATACCAGAATTCGCAGATGATACCAAGCTGGCAAATAAATCTACAAATGAACGTGAACGTCTACAGCTTCAAACTGACATAGACAAACTGATGGACTGGTCGCGTAAGTCTCAAATGGATTTTGATATTGATAAGCGCAACGTTTTACGTGTCGGTAGTAAATACGAAAAGCTAAGCTACAGTATGAATTCTGTTTACAAATGGTGAGGAAGACTTGAGTGTAATAACTCCTGGTGACCTAAAGCCAAGTAAACAGTGCACAAAAGCAGTAAAAAGAGCGAACAAACTTCAGGTATTCATGGGTAGGGCTTTCGAATTTAAGTCTAAGGAAATCATATTCACTCTTTAAAATTGATTGGTGCGTACTCATCTTGAATATCGTGTTCAGTTTTGGATGCCCTACTCAAAAAAAGAAAAAAAAAAGACGTAAACAGGGTAGAGAGTGTACAGCGTAGAGCTAGAAGAGCTGCCAAAATGATTCTCGAGCTAAGAAACAAATCCCATGTAAGCCGACTCAACGAATTAAATGTAGCAAAGAAATGAGAAGGTTAAAAGATAATATGATACAGGAATTTAAATATATTAAAGCCTTTGATGATATCGATCTAACAAGCTACTTAAGTCTTCATTAATCTGATTTCACTCGCAGTAATGGATACAAGCTCGTGGGCAAGCGTTTTACCTGGAATGAGATGAAATACTTTTTCTTCAACCAATGTATCGATTTACTAACTGAAGTAGATGAAAGCGGTGCTCTAGATACTTTTGAAAATAGACTCGACAAATGTTTCACTTCAAATCCACATTACAGTTCTTTTCACCTCAATCAAATGAACAGTTCCAGGTTCTCTGAATCATCCGTAAGCCGTTTTACTCCCACCAGAGTAATCTGTGACTTTCTGATATCTTCCATGATCACAAACAGCCTCGAAAGGGTCTCGTGGTCTGTTGCTGTTTGCATTCCTTTGTTCTGTCCCCACCAATCGTCGTCCTGTTGCTTTGATGACCTACCGTCTCTAGAGTCTCTGTCTTCTCTCCCGTCTCCTGCACTCCTGCCCCATTCTATCAACGATCTCCATTCTTCTACAGATAACTAAATACACTCATGCTAACTATTCAACACTGCGCTCCTGCACGTTCCTCGAATAAGCTCCCCTCTCTCTTGCCCGACCCGCTTCTCGTCTCTCCATAAAAAACGCGTACAGGGTATTCCTATGGGTTAGACACATCCTATTAAAGTTTAAACCTTCTAAAATCCAGTTCCTTCCCATCCCTCTTCGTAAAATCTGTCGCAACTCTTCCATCTCTTTTAATGGATGAATAACTCTGCCACTCAACAGAATAATGTAACAGGCTTCGCTGTAACATCTAATCTGTCTTCAAAACTTCACATTACACAAGTAGCCGAGTCTACCTCTAAGAAACTGGGACTCCTGTAAAGATGTCGCATTTCCTTTTCTCTAAACAACTGCTCCGATTATACATGGGACTGCTTTCACGTCTGGGAAGGTTCTGGTTCCACAGAGTTACTGAACAGAATCAGGTCCTTTGGAATCCGATCTAACAGCTCCACTAGTCTGGTCGCAAAACTTGACCCATTTGGCTTCTGCTGCCGAGATCTGACTGTCTGTATCCTTCGAATACCATTTGGCTAAGGATTGTGTAAACTAGAATCTCTGTGGCCGCTGGCAACTCAAGGGTGGGCTGTTGTTGCATCAGTTTCTTTCCCTACACCGTCAAGCTCTGGAGCCTTATATCGTCCCTAACGACTATGACCCGACCCCATTTTAAAAGGCAGATGTTCCCCTTCCTCCAGAACTCCTTAGATATATGTTTTCCTCTTTTTATTTCTCCCTCTCGTAAACCCCTCTCATTATCTTAATTCAGGCCAGGCCTTAATATGCGTTTCTGGCCCTGACTGGAGTCTCTCAGCAAGAGATAGAGCGGGTGTACCTTTTGTCTTGTTCTGTAGTCTCGTGTGGGCAACAGCCGTTACGTAGGAGCCAGTCAATCAGAGAGTCACACGACACTGGTGGGTCCTGAGGCTGGCGTATGGTAGGCGACCGCAACTCCTATCCTGATATCGAGAACGGGTTAACGAGCCGGATGAGGAGTGACATTGTCAGGACTGTCACCACAGGAGATAGCATGACGAAAATATATAGCGGAAAAAAAAAATTGGATATTTTTGTTCTGTAAGGACACGAAAGAAGCTGAAACTGCTATGGTGGAGAAAATTCAGTTACGCTTGACAGGCAAGGCTTTAGGAATGGGAGAACGGTGTATGGTAATATATAGCAACAGCTGGAAGGTCTCGAAGAAAATGGATAAGATCTGAGAGCTTGACTGTTTGAAGAAACAGACTAACCGATTCTATAATGATTTCTGTTCATATAACACAAAATCAAATAACAAAATTATTTGCAAGGCCCGGTAAGAAAGATGGACAGACTGTTCACTGTTCAGCCAAACGAGATTAGAGGTATATGCAGACTGAACAGTGAAACAATCAAAAGATATCTTCAGGTGTGGGTAAAGAAAGCGTCCGATCAACTTATGACTGATCACCACGGCAGGTGTATGGCTGCAGCAGACGACAGAATTGTGAACAAGCAGGACATTCTCTCCCTCCTTCTCTCTCTCTCTCATTTCACATCACACCTCACTCATTTATATGTTCACCTCAACATGATCACAAAGGAGACATGGACTAATGAGCCCTTTGGTTGTTTAGACGGAAAGGGATTAATGACGGACGAACAGCTGTGAGCGTGCTGGTCTGGGAGGGGTGCCGGTGGGAGGGTGAAACCGGGGATGGGGAGGAGGGTACTGATCGTGGGGTGGGAGGGGTTGGGTGGTGAGAGGATAGGGGAGGAGGTGGATATTGTTACAAGTATTGTACAGCTTTCTCTTTATTCACTAATATCTTTTTCCTCAGTTTTGTATTTTCACAACTGTTACCATCAACCTTGCCTTTCTACTTAGATATAGCTTGCGTTTCGTCAACGAACATGTACAAATGATTTCCCTAATATGTCCACCGTCTCCGCCAATTTCCCGCCAAATCACCCAATATTCTGACGTTTCCCCAACCGTCCAATCTCCTCTCCTGGAGCTGGCATATTGCAGCAGCATGCAGTTAGAAAAATATCTTATATTTATTTAGTGATATAAATAAAACATATATCTGTGTTTCTTTTTGTGTCATTCAGTTTTTCATGATGTTGTGCAGTAAACGTTCATTACTTTTGAAAGATGCTCCACCGGTCTTTCTACTTTCAAAACTTTCTCCATTCCATCGTCATCATAGTTATATACAGCGCGCTGGCTAATCAAGGACTGTCTTACTCCCCCACTTTATCATCTCAACTTCATTAACCCAACTGCTGGTAATTAGGGAGAGTGTTTGTGCTCGCTGGAATGCCTTATTTTTATGCCGCTCGTTACCACTCGGGTGGAGTTGTTTTGAAAGCATCGTATATCTCCATCTCGGTACACCATTTTCCCTCATATTCATGGCCATACCATACCTTCATCCTCGTTGGAAAGAATATAAAACATTATAAAATTTCCTCCCTCAGAAATATCATATGTATACCGTTTGGAAAAGACTATACAAGTATCAAATTCTTTGTAACGAATTACATATAGAAAGTCTTGGCAACTATACTCATGACTATCGTTGATGGAACACTGTACCATCGTTTTTCTGACTACAGTGTATCCTCATTTATACGATTTCTTCACACTCTAAGAACTAAGGATTAACTGAACCACTTTATACACTTCCATCTACGTTATATCGTACGCTTACAGTCAAGGTAATCTGCATCTACTGTAATTCTTCCAGATTCATCGTCATCGTCAACTCTTGGACAGAATCATACATCCTGGTCACTATGACTATATCTCAAGTCATTCTTTTCCATATAAACTCTAATGATAATCTTTAACTACCATTTATATATGAAATATTCTCAGTTCTAAAGCTGGTCCCCGCGATATGTAAAGGATTAGGGTATGGAGTACCCCAGACACACTCATGCACACACAAACTCGTTGGGTCAACGGTTGGGGGGGGGGTTGCCCCTGCACCTGGGAAAATCCGGTGGGGATAGAGAGTGGGGGGAGGGGGGTCATCTGGGCTGCAGTAGAGAATAATCGTAGTTCCAGCTAGGACTCTACAATTTTCTTTTTGTCAAATTATGTTTTTATATCAACAAAGAGGCATTTTTCCTAACACGATCCTACAATTCGACCTCTTTACCATTTACTGTCAGTCCATCGGCATTTGTATACTTCGTCTTCTGTCAGACATTACTATGACCTAACTAGCCTAACCTCTCTGCGGTCCTGGCGAGGCTGTTCCATCCTCTTGCCTCATTTGGTGTCTCCCGTTCTTTGCCCTCTGACTGGATTCTTTGCTTTACTGCCTCTCTCATCCCTTGGTCCAGCACATGTGCTAAACACCCTGATGAATTTTCTTTGTCTCCTGGTTTCCTAGCCTGAATAAGTCCTCCTGACTCCCTCCACCGCTGCTCCTCATTCCTTTATAAAAGAAAGTGCCTTTCGTATAATGTAGGAGTCTTACAATGAGTGATCCTTCCTCTTCCACATTTTCCACTTTGCCTGGAATATGGTCATTTTTCATACGACAATAATCAGTGGTTTACGTCTATTAACCTCCTGCTGTAATAATCTCCTAATCTCGACGCCTACCACTTGTCTGCTAGATTCGCCTGTGTTGATTCAACAGCTTTCATGTCTCTGTTTTTCTGTATGATTCATTTTCAAAACAACAAGCACTGATCCCGGACACGCTTCGGTGTTTTAAGTCTTTTATCTACCGGACTGCAACTGTCCCCGATATTTCTGTCCCCAACAATGCACATTATTCTCACTACAACTTAACTCCTCGAGACCTTCTGTGTCAACAACCCCTGGTCTCCGTTCCACTGCATCAGTCTTTGTGCTCGACATCTGTTGAACGGACCCAGACATTGCTCCTGCTGCCCTTCCCCCCCATCACTGTTAATAGTCTCTGTGTTGTGGACACTTCCTTTTGTTGAATAGTCTCCAAGTCATCCAGAAGAAACTATTCTGAACTTATGAGTGTGTATTTGTGTGTGTGTGTGTGTGTGTGTGTGTGTGTGTGTGTGTGTGTGTGCGTGAAATATCTCACCTCATAAGACCATAAGAGATTAGGGATCAATTCCTTTACGGTGGGCCAAAATTAATATTGCTCTCCAAGAAAATGGAAATCCATCCATGTAATAATAAGATACCGACCGTAAGAATAATGCACCAGTCTGTGTTATCTATTGATATGACTATACATTAATTACATGGTATATAATGATATCATATAAGATGGTTATATCATGATAATATATCATAAAAATGGTTCTCTCTCTTGTTGTTTGCCGGTTACTAGAAAAGCATTCAGATGATAACAGAAAACGTTACGGGCAAGACATACAGTTAGGGGTGTCTTGTGTAAACATTATCTTGCACACCTGAAGGAGGTGTTCAAGATCTTCTATTCATCGATACGTGGTTTAACTCTGAAGTGGACTACCTTAATGATTCCAGCAGTAGATGGGGCTAAAGTCGAAATTACCAACCAAACAGAAAACGGAGGCTTATGATGATATAGTATAACTTAATTATCGTAAAATGATAATATTTTTCCAAGTCTTCCAGATATCTCTGTGCTCTGAAGCCAGGCACGGCAGCCGTCTTCTCCACTGGGCTAAAACGTATTACTGGAACAGCTTTTAATATGATGAAAAAAGTTACTTGGAGCTGTTGTAATGGAGTTAGTTCCAAGGGTTTCCAAGATATGGCGTGGGCGGACCTGAAAATAGCTGCTGTATCAGGGTTGGATATTTAGAAATAGATGTAGGTACATCCACAAAAGTGGTATGTGTGAAGTCATGAGTGGTGGACATATATAAGAGGTTATAAGTGGTGAAGATATAGGGTATTTGGTAAAGACACATGTGGTGAAGCTATATGTGGTGGAAATGTATGTGGTGAAGTTATAACTGAAGAAAAACGTGGCAAAAATACATGTTGTGAAGCTATGGGTTGAAAACATAAATTGAGAAGATATAGATGGTGTACATTTTTTAATGTTAGCTGAGACAGCATGGGCAGCTGAGGCCCTAATCAAAGCCATCCCATTAACGCTGTATATATAGAGGTATAAGTTTGTTAAGTATTCCTGGAAAATCGTATGGGAGGGTATTGATTGAGAGAGTGAAGGCATGTACAGAGCATCAGACTGGGGAGGAGCAGTTTGGTTTTAGAAGTGGTAGAGGATGCGTGGATCAGGTGTTTAATTTGAAGAATGTATGTGAGAAATACTTAGAAAAACAGGTAGATTTGTGTGTAGCATTTATGGATCTAGAGAAGGCATACGATAGGGTTGACAGAGAGGCTTTGTGGAAGGTCTTAAGAATATATGGTGTGGGAGGTAAACTGCT
>JAYMFT010146957.1:0-12704 GCA_038088735.1 Panulirus argus
TATTCCAACATAAACACACCTGTTGCACGCCTCAAGGACCTTGAGTCTCCAAACTTTGATATTATGTGGCTCAAAGTCTGTCTCCCTACAACCAAACTTATCCTCACTTTCGCCTATTCCTCTCCTAATTCTACAAATTTTGTATCCTTCCTCGACGATCTAAACTCCTGCCATGAGACTGTGAGTGTGTATAGGGCAGGGGAGTCAGCTGACGAACCATGCCAAATCCAGTCAGAGGCAGAGACCATATCTGGTCGTCAGAAGAGCGTAGGTCCAATGTAGATGCTGAAAGAGGACCGAGAACTACAGCGGATGTCGCTGGACATAGAAAACCACGGCCAAGATCGAAGATGTGCTCCGGAACGCAGCAGATATGATGAAGGTAATCTATGGGCTTTTCGGCCAACAGGTGAAATCGGGAGTGAGCTGCTGACCACAGAGGACGTGAAAACATCAGCACGGAAGGCCCCAGCAGACAAGGAAGTGTCAGAGGTACAACTTCAGCCGCTAGCGGAACTCTCAGCTAAAGAGACCAACAGGAGACCCACGGAGGTCGAGCTTGTAAAAGAACCACATCAAACGTGGAGGTGTCAGAGGTGAGAAAAATAAAGCCCAACGCAAGCTGCAGATGTGAGGCTGTCAGCAGGATGACCACGTCAGACGTGCACCAGCAGCTTCAGCAGAAAACAGGGACCTTCTCCCGAGACAACGCGTCCGAAGCCGAGCCGAACGCTCAGACGTCTCGAGATTGTGCAGTGAGGCAGCCCCCTGCAACGTGGCCTTCCCGACAGAGGGTTTAAAACGCACGACGAGACGATTCTTAAGCACGACAGTAGAACCCTTAAGCACGACAGCACGACCCAGCACGACCCTTAAACACAATGATACGACCCCTGGGCGCTGACCTCTGACCTCACCCTGAGAACCCCGCCACGATACCCAAGGACCATAACGTACGGCTCAGGAGTCGTACCGAGGTATCCAGCGGTCGTACCGTCGTGCTCAGGAGTCGTACCGAGGTATCCAACGGTCGTATCGTCGTGCTCACGAGTCGTACCGAGGTATCCAGCGGTCGTATCGTCTTGTGCTAGAGATTCAGAGATCCAGTGAGCGTCCACGGCAAAACAGGTCTTGCAGGTTCGTCATAAAATACTTTTAATTGACCTTAATGTCGTCTCCCCTGCTCCATCGATGATTGGCAACTGGCAAATCGGTAACCGTGAGGTGAAATGGTATGCCGGAGCAGCGATTCCTCGAGGTTTTATATTGACATGTGACGGACGACTAATTTATGGTACGTGGTGGACGGAGAGACCAGACTTTGCCTCCCGTCCTCCTGACGCACCATCTCCCAACACACACACACTCACACACACACGGCACTCACCTCTCTCTCTTTCTTCACCTCTCTCTCTCCTCATCCCAAACATATGCGTGTTTTTCGTGTCAAAATCTGCTGCATTCGTGAACAGCATCGAAATACGAATAAAGAAGTTAGTGCCTTCGTTTCACGAATGATGCTTATCTCGCATGTGAGAGGCAGCGAGACGGACTGGCAGCAGAGCCAGGTGTGAGATTTCTCTTGTGAGGTACAGATGCGAAAATGTCAGAGTCAGGTGTAAGGGTCAGGTATAGAGAAAGCGTCTGAAAACCACTTGGCTCGAATAGATGTTAAGGTCAGGTATATAGGCCAGATGTGAACGTCAGGTGTAAAGGTTCAGCCAGGAGTAAATGCCATATGTGTGGGGGGGCCAGGTAAGATTATATGTATTAGAGTCAGTTAAAACCATTTGTGACCAACAGGTGTAAGGTCCAGGTGTGAGTAACGGTTGTATGGACTATGTGTGCGGGTCAGGTGTGAGTAACAGATGTATAGGTAAGGTGTATGGGCCAGGTGTGATGAACAGGTGTATAAACCTGATGCGAGCAACGGATGTATGAGCCAGGTTTGAACAACAGGTGTATGAGCCTGGTGTAAGGGACGAGTGTGAGGAACATGTGTACGGACCAGATGTAAAAAAACAGTCCTTTGGGCAAGGCGCACCGACAACAGGTGTATGGGCCTCATATATGGGCCAAGAGTGACAAACAGGTGTACAGTCCAGGTATGAGCGACAGTTGTACGAGTTATGGCTTACGGACCAGGTATGAGCAAGAAGTGTAAAAGGCTAACGGACCAGATGTACAGGCCAGGTGTGAAAAACAGGTGTGAAGAAGAGATACGGGCAAAGCTTGGATGAGCGACAGGTGCTTGGGTCAGATGCAGGCAACATGTGTATGAGCCAGTCGTAAACAGAAGGAGGACAGACCTGATAAAACCAACAGGTGTATGGGTCAGGTATAAGCCACAGGTTTATGGGCCAGGCGTACACGTACGTGCCAGGTGTATGGGCCAGGTGTGACCAACAGGTGTACAGGACAGGTGTGGTCAAGAGTAAAACTCATGTATACGGGCCGCCGACGGAATCATGGGGGGTGGCTAACCAACTCCTAAGGACCCCACTCTGGGCTTCCAGCAATTCGCCACACGCCTTATATCCTCCTATAACATCAGCTGGACAGTTCTCCCATAACTACCTGCTCTGGCCGCTGCTTGCTCACAACTAACAATTAATTCCCTAAGAAATAATCACCGCTTCGGCCGGCGTTGTGATTTAGAAGCGGTGTGTAATTTGGAAGACATTGTCCATAAGCGCTAAATCAGGCTGTAATTAGCGGCGTGGCCCAGCTCTCTGAACTTATTCCACTCATTTGTATGTAGAAATGTTGTATAATTACAGACTTTACCCAGTTCCTAATCAGTCTCATTAACTCGCCTTTGTCCAGCTGTGAAATCACTTATTCACGGCTTGAAATATCACTGCATATGTTGGGCAGCGTTTCCTACCGTAAGAGCCGGCCTCTTTAAGGCTATCGTCGTCACACATCTGACGTTCCAGCGCTGCACTCCTGTCACTTTCCGAACATTATTTACATTTTCCGGGTCCATGGCCGCCTGTTACACCCTATAATTTGCTTCCAGATTATCATCGGGACCACACAGGGAACTGGAAAAGGGTGAACGTCCAAGGCCCTCGACACGTTCCAGGCGACTGGATGGTCCATTCCAGTTAACCATCTGCGATAATCCGTCGGACTGTGTTGCCCCGCGCTGATCCAGTTCGGGAGTATGGGACTCGTCTGTCTTCAGCAGATGGTAAATAGCAGGTGGCCCGTTTTCTAAAACCGTATGAAAATGATCATACCTCAGCCTTCTTAATTTCCAGTTTCTCACGCCCCTTATTGTACAGGTGGTCTTCTCGGTGGGCCTTATCTCACCACTGAATGTACCATAAACTACTGATATATGCAGGGACGCCGATTATACTTCATGATATACCCTAAAATACTGACGATAACTGGGGGCTTGATTATACTCTTATAGTATACCTCGTATGTTGAATGACCGTATTTTATGGAATGGCCCCAGACGATCGAGCCTTGTTCCTGTCTCCTTCGACATCATCTGCACTGCATGTTCTCCTTATCAGTATTTCTCTCTTTCATATCAAATTCTCTCTTTATCTCTCCTCACTGAACAAGATCTCACGGAATTCTAACTAGTCTCTCTTCGTTTCTCATGTCGTCTCTCTGCTCGCATTAAAAGTCTATGAAGAAAAGTTCCCCCTTACGTATTTTTCAATCCTTAATTTCACCACACAGTAAGTCTTGGTTCCTTTACCTTTTTCAGTTTCGTGGTCTCATGACACGAGTTTGTCTTTAACGTATATATACATTATATTCTGTGTGTTTTTTTATGCACTTCTCTGGATTTGTTTATTTCGATTACTTCATTTGCAGTGTTCCTGTCTCAGCGTAATCCACGTTTCCGTCCTTTCTCCCTCTCTCTCTCATCTATATATCTATCTATCTATCTATCTTCCTTCACCCGACCTTCTCCTATTTCTTTCCTTCTTCCCCTTCCTCGGTCTCTCGCTTCCTCCTCCTCGCCGTTCCCACGCCTCCCTCGCTACCTCCTTCCCCAACAATTAGCCGCCGTCCTGAGGACCAGCCACTAGACAAGAGGGGTTTTAAAACTGGTACTTAGCTAATTAATACGACGTAAGACTTGACCCTATAAACCTGTCTCGGAGCCACCGTCGCCTCTCGCCTCTTTATGGAGATGCGCTGGAACCTGGGGCATCCATCAGGAGACTCCGCCGCTACACCATCACCCTCGCTAACTATTTCTGATCGTATCTCATCCTCACTACATGGAGAGTCTCTGCTCAGCCTGCTTCTGCTCCCCTGATGTCATATGCTTGCTCGGCAGCCAAAAATGGGCAGGAGGGGATATCTCTTCTCTGCCTTAGATGGGCGAGGCGGCAAGCAAGGATAGCCCGGCAGCGAAAGCCGGTAAGCAAAGGCCACAATGTAGTGACCAGATACGATCAAGGATCGTTACGTGGGTCAAAAGGTAATGACCTTCATCACACATTAATATGATGACCCTGACCATACGATCCTTGGGGTATGATGACCTGTCCTTTAGACTCGACCCTAGATAGGCCTGAGCATCATACTCGAGGGTCATACAGTCGCCCCCCCAAGGGGTGCTTTCGACGATCCTCAGGTATGATGACCTGAACTTTGACCCTGACTGTACATGAGGAGGGCTTAAGGTCAGGTCATTATACTCGAGGGTCATACAGTCGCCTTCAAGGGGTCAATTAGGCCCGTAAAAGCGCTCTGAGGCTGTGATGTTGAAAGCGCTCAGGGTTCTGTCTCTATTACTGGAGGCGTCTTGACGAGACAGGCATTAAGAACAACTGAGAAAACCTTTAAATGGCTTTGTAAGACGTTGCCAAGATCCAAATGTGCAGCCAAGCAACATGCAAATGGAGTAGTTTCACGGAGGTCTGGTTGTGACTTAACAGGTGTCCGGTGGTGACTTAACGGAGGTCTTGTAGTGCTTTAACAGGGGTCTAGCGGTGGCTTAACCGAGGTCCAATGCCAACTTAACGGAGTCTAGTGGTGGCTTAACAGAGGTATGGTTTGTGCTGGTTTAACGGAGGTCTGGTGGTGACTTAATGGGGGCGTGGTGGTGGCGACTTAACGGAGGTCTGGTGGTGGGTGAACGGATGTCTAGTTGTGGCATAACGGAGGTCTGGTGATAGCTTAACGCAGAGTCCTGATGCCAGCTTAAAGTAGGTCTGATGCTGGCATAACGGAGGTCTAGTGCTGATTTAACAAAAGGATCTGGTGGTAACGTATCTAGTAATCAATGTTTGTCTAAGTTATTAGAAAAAATATTGTGAACT
The DNA here is from genome assembly GCA_038088735.1 of Panulirus argus. NCBI lineage: Eukaryota > Metazoa > Arthropoda > Malacostraca > Decapoda > Palinuridae > Panulirus > Panulirus argus. The sequence continues at coordinate 5,301 of JAYMFT010146957.1, forward strand.
GGAAAGACGTTGTCCTTCTACTCAAAGCATCTTAGCTCTAACGCGTATTTCAACGCGTGGCACCCCCGTTTCTCGTGCTGATAGTGCAGCGCACAGGTATGTGGCGCTTCACCTGTCCCGTGTCTCAAACTAGAGGTTGAAACAGGCTTTCTGGAGGGGAAGTCACTGCAGTACGCAATCAACATAGCCTATAAGACCGTTGGATACATTTAGCTTCGTGTGGATTCCTCTGTTTCTCTTGCACACACACACACACACACCTGGGTTCGAGTCTTGGGCGCTTCAGCAGGCCTACAGTCAATCCCAGGTGTTCATCCTCTTCTCGGGGGCTGGTTCGGTAAAGGGGTGGCTGGCTTAGGCTGGGTTGTGTACGCGTGTGTGTGTGTGTGTGTGTGTGATAGGAGTAACGACATGTTACGTATATACAAGGTTAAGAGACGGGACACACACACACACACCTCTACCCTTCCCTCCTCCAACTGTTTCTTTCCCTTCCCTTTCCCCTGTTCCCTCCCTACGGAGACCCCCTTCGACCTTAGCCCAGCCCTTCTCCCGTCTCCCCCACTCCCTCCACCGCCTAGCAATTCCTCCGTCTCTCCCCCGCGTCCCCAAACAATCGACCATCACTGTCATAAAATCTCCATAAAGTCCATCAGTATTAGAGCTACAATGTGACCCATTAGGACAGCGGCGGGTCCCCCCCCCCCCTTAGCCCCGCCTTGGGTCCGGGTCCGACCCTGGGACATTCTCCCCCCCTCCCTCCCCCCCTCCCCTCTGGACCTGCCAGATAAGGCTCCCTCCACCCTCGACTCCACCTCCTGAAGGGAGGTAGGCAGACTCGCTGGTTATGGTTGCGTGGTGAAGCTTGCGACAGAGGGAGGCAGACAGGCAGACAGACAGACAGACACAGAGACAGGCCGTGGGCGACACTTTCTGGGGGCATTTTAGCCAGTGGCCATGTGCAAGGGGTGATGATGACAGTGAGGTGAGGGATACAGAATGATGCGTCTGGGATACTCTAGGCAGTGGAGAGAACGACACAAGTGGGATGCTTTAAGCAGTGGGAAGATGACACAGTAAGGTGAAGATACAGAATGACACATCTGGGATGATTCAGGCAGTGGTCAGTGATTACACTTGGAATACTTTATACAGTGGTCAGAGTAACACATCTGGGATGCTTTAGCCAGTGGTTAGAGTAACACATCTGGGATACTTTAGGCAGTGGACAGACTACTGCATCTGGGATACTTTAGGCAGTGGACAGACTACTGCATCTGGGATACTTTAGGCAGTGGACAGATGGAAGGCCGGGGTCCGATATGATACGTATGAAATACTTTAAGCAGTGGTCAGATGGATGGTACAAAGATAAGATTAAGTATACAGAATGATACATCAGGGATGATTTAGGGAGCAATCATTTAGGATGATGAGAGATGAACGCAATTGAGCTGTGGCATCACATATACGGACGCATGAATGTCGAAAGAACTGCACTTGCGCTGCGGTTGTTATAGAACATACGCACTGGATACAAGTCGACGCGCGGTCGATGCACACACACACATACATACGCATGGGTGACGTCACACGCCACGATAGAGGCCATAAAGCACGTTTAAGACGTGTAGTGACGCTGTATAGTGGCCGCTTTAGGAGACCTCAGCCATTCATCTTGCCCACCTGACCCGATGTGGGGAGGCTGGGAAGGAGGAGGAGGAGGAGGGGGAGCGGTAGGTAGTTAAGAGAGGCAGCGAAGACTGTGTAGGCAACACCGTCTAGGGCAGATAGCCGAAGGGGAGTGGGCAGGAAGAGAGAGAGATAAGTGGCAAAACAATTACGTAAGGTTTACTACACCAATGAGTTTGTGAATATGGGGGAATTGAGAGACGAAGAGACGTGTGGCGCAAGAGGGACGTGGGTTGAAGCAGATCCCTCAGTACTATAAGGTGATCTGGGCAGAAGGCGAGAGGAACCGAGGAAGAGCATTGGATATAACTTGAGGAAGAGGATTAAGGTGACGAAGAAGGGAAGAGTTGGTACTGAAGAAGTGAAGACGAAGGTATAAGGAATGGTCTGCCAGGATCGCGCAGATGGGTCTGTTAATACACCCTCCCAAAGTCCTCAGAGCCATCGTCACTATAGACTCGCCTTCACCATCACCACATCCACCATCATCACTACACTGGTCTCCTATCATCACCATTACACAGACTATTATCATCACTACATCGGCACTACACCCTCTGTCAACACCACACACCTACCATCTCCATCATTTACCTACCACAATCACCACATATCTACCATCACTACCAATCTACCATCACTACCACATACGTATCATCACTACCACATACCAACTTTCGCGACCACATACCTACCATCACTACATTACGTATACCCACCTAGGCACACCTAATACTAAAAGGAGAGAGAGATTGCGAGGAATCCATACAAAGAAATATGAAAATACTTGAATGATAACTGGAAAGAAAAGTTCTCGATAGTACAAGACGAAGGGGTGAATTTCATGGTAGTTAACCATTTGCAAAATTGGAGAGCCCGATAGGTCCCCGAGCTCTTGAATTTTCTTCTCCATCAAGCAACATTTTCAGTCTCTATAGACTGCCGGCATTCACAGTTTTCTCGTTTAATATATTCCAGTCATCCACATCCTCATCCTACAACCACCTCTCTTTCCTCCCTCACTAGCCAGCTTCATGTCGAGGGACTCTGGTGTCAGAGCACCACCAGCACCGTCTGCCTCACCCTATGTATGCCCAGCACCACCACCTCTCCCTCTCTGTTCCTCTCTTTTTTAACCTAACTTTCCATTCGTTGCACCTCGTGAAGATCCAGTCACTGTCAACATCGATAAACTATTCTGGAAACCAGAAGACATATTCATCAAGTCACCCCTCTTTCTTCTCCTCTCCTCCACTGTGGATAATAAATGCGGTGTTGTGTGTGTGTTTGCATTTGTTAGATGAGGCAATACACTTAGTGATCAGTTTGGTGTCTTCATTCTGAAAACTTCATCTTAAGCCCAGGACCCATTCATGCACGTGTGAGTATATGTGTAAAGGTGTGTGTGTGTTGTAAGGGGCAGGGGACGGGAGGTGCTCGTCCTGCGACACACTACCGTCTCACTAACTCCACAACTGGCCCATGCCGTGAGCCACACCGTCTCGCTCGCTGCTTAAGCAACTCTGCGGTAAAGTGGGTCAACGCTTGGCCATATATCCAAATGACCTGACGAATGACCATATGGGAATGAATAATGACACTCACTAATTAGCGAACCACATAACCTGTGTTGTCGTATTTTCAGTACACTTCACCAATGAGTTGTTCTCAGCTGTAATACAATGGCATGTACAGTCCTTGGATACGATGGGGTGGCCTCTGACCTGACCCTTGCGGGTCAGATCAAAGACTAGGATTTCATACCCATAGGTCGTAACTCGTCCTTCTAGGGTCAATACCGTCGTACTCAAGGGTCGTCCCCTCGTGCTCAAGGGTCGCACGAATCTGCTCGAGAGGTCAACACCGATCTGCATCTGCGCCACGCAGCGCCGTCATGCAAGTTGAACCGGGGAACAGCATTCCGTGATGGCACTGCGGTAAATACCAAGAATCATGAATCAACCTCCTCGTCCGAGCAGTATTCTTGCAGCACCAGAAGGCGCAACTGATCCGTCAGTCACCATCTACCTCTTCTCGACCCACGAGTCATCTTGATTACACCCTAAACCATAATAAACCCTAAATTCGACGTGTGGTTGAGGCTGTTCCGATTCGTGGTTGCCTCGGTTGCCTGTCAAGTGGACGGGGTCGACGCCCAAGGTATACAAGACGGGGAGAAAACCCGTCACTGACTGTCATCTAATTCATCCCTCTGACAATGGAGTTTTCAGTTGTTAATTTCCCCCCACGGGACAGTAAGGGCTGACCCGGGGCCAAGCCTGGACCTCACGGAGGTCTGAACGGCGTCCGCGCCTCCGTACATCGGCCTACACGAATATCTATCTGTATAAACCCCTCTGACCGCTAGTATATATTGTCGCCCGGGAGGAGGGAAAGGCGAGGGGCTTCGCCAAGACGATCTCCCCTGCGTTGTTACCAGACAATGCTGCTCGTTATTTTGGCAGCGATAGTCGCAAGCTCAGGGCCAGGCAGGACCTGCCTCCTCCACTTGCATCATCCCCCTCACACCCCTCAACTCCCCCTCACACCCCTCAACTCACCGCTATTGTCGCCATCAAAGGAGCTGTACACAGCGTAGTCCATAATGTATCCCCCGACCCCACGACCTGTCCCCTCTCTCGGCCACTGTGGCCACTATCCGAGATCCTCCTCACTGCTGGCCACTGAAGCCATCATCTCAGGACCTGTCCACCTCTGGCTGCTTCAGCCATTTTCACAACCCTTCACCTTCCCCCACTGCTCTAAGACGGTGACCAATGTTACCACTGTTCTAAAACCGACAACCCACTGAATCAGAATCTTCCCCTGCAGCCACCACTCCAGAAACTACAACTGGCCGACTGTTGTATCCACTCCTCCATAGCCTCCCCCTCCCTAGCCACTGTAGCCACTACTCCACAACCTGCATATTCGCTTGCTACTGTAGCCACCACTCCAGAACCGAACCCTCCTCGCCACCATAGCCACTTCCCAAGACCCTCCACAGACCATCCATGAACCAATGGGATGGACTATGAACCACCCAGACCATCCAGAGCCATCCAGACCTGTCAAAAGCCACCCAGATCATCCATGCACCATCCAGACCTGTCAAAAGCCACCCAGACCATCCAGACCAGTCAAAAGCCACCCAGACCATCCATGGACCACCCAGACCAGTCAAAATCCACTCAGACCATCCATACCTGTCAAGAGCCACCCAGACCATCCATGGACCATCCAGACCAGTCAAGAGCCACCCACACCATCCATGAAAACCCATACAATCCATGAGTCACCAAGACCATCCATGAACGATCACGATCTATTGCTTTGACCATCCATAAACAAATAAGACCATTCAAGAGTAATTCAGAAGATCCAGAAACCATCCAGATCACTCACGAGATACGAAGACCCTCCATTATCCATTAAGACCATCCATGAGTCACTAAGACCATCCATGAACCAGTGAGACCATCCATTGGCCAACAAGACCATCCACGAGGTACTCAGACCATCCATGGGCCACCATGACTATCTACGAGCTACTCAGACCATCCATGGGCCACCATGACTATCTACGAGCTACTCAGACCATCCATGGGCCACTAAAACCATCCATGAGCCAGTTAGACTATCCATTAGCTCCTCGTACCATCCATGGGCCACTAAGACCATCTACGGGCCATCCTGATCATCATAATCGTCACCGTCATCTTCACCAGTCATCACTGCCATCACCTTCTTCACCATAACCCTCATTGTCGCCATTTTCATCGTCCTCTTCACCACCAATGCCATAATGAATCAGTCATCATGATCTTCACTATAATCATCATCATCATCACCATCATCATTATCATCATCTTCATTACCATCATCCCCATTATATTTCACCATCGTCTTGCATATTATGATCACTATCATCGTCAATAGTAGTAGCAGTAGTAGTAGTACTAGTCTAGTTGTAGTAGTGGTGGTGGTGATACTAGTAGTAGCAGTAGTAAGTAGCAGCAGTAATAGTAGCAGTAGTAAAAGTAATAGTAGCAGCAGCAGTGTAGTACTAGTATCAGTAATAGTGCACTGGTAGTAATAGTACTTTTTGTAGTTGTGTAGTAGTAGTAGTAAAGGTAGTAGTACTTGCCATCATAGTATTTAGTGTAACCATGGAGCGACACACACACACACACATTACCCCAAGCCATTAAATGCCTGGCCGGCATCTCAGTAACGCTGATGAGCTGGCTATAGTACCCGAGACGGCTGGGCTGGTCAGGTCTACTCGCCAGTTGCATCCAGTAATTTTGTCCCACATATCTAAAACATTTCACTTCCTCCAATTTTTCTCCATTCAAACTCACTCCCCAGCTAACTTGTCCCTCACCTGGGCTGAACCTAATAACCTTAGCTCCTATTTACCTTCACTCTCAACTTTCTCCTTTCACACTTAATCACCAGCTTATACAGTTTCTCACTCGAATCAGCCACCAAGTGCTATACTCGTATCATCAGTAAATAACTAACTCACTTCACAGGCCCCCCATTCACCGACGTTCTCATTTGTTCTCTTGTCTTTCGCACATTATTAACCTCCTTCCAAAAGTTTAATGATACTCTCTCACTACAACCCACATTTGCCCTCTTTTTCAACCCCAGCATATTCCCCTTGACCTCCTGGCGCTTTCTCTTTAACTTCTCCTAATCATTTGCAATCCTTCCCTGTAAGTACTACCCAAACGCCTCTCTTTTCTCTTTCACTAGCAACTTGACTTCTTCATCCCACCATTCACTACCCTTTCCAATCTGCCCAACTCCCACTTTTCGCATGCCACATGCATCTCCTGCACAGGCAATTACTGCTTCCTTAAAAACCTCCCATTCCTTACCCACTCCCTTTGCTTCATTTACTCTCACCTTTTGCCATTCTACGCTCAGTCTCTCCTGGCATTTCTTCCCCAAAGTCTCCTTTTCAAGCTCACTTACTCTCACCAATCTTTTCTCCCCGATATTGTATCCTCTTTTTTCGAAAATTTCAACAAATCGTTATCCTTGCCTCCACAAGATAGTAATCAGATCCCACCAGCTGCCCCTCTCAGCACATTTACATCCAAAAGTCTCTCTTTTACACGCTTATCAATTAATATGTAGTCTGATTGTGTCCGTTGACCATTTCACCTACTCAAATACGTATACTTGGGTATATCCCTCTTTTTAAACCGGATATTTTCAATCACCATTCATTTTTTTCAGCGCACAACTCCACAAGCTCTTCACAATTTCCATTCATAGCACTGACTACCTTGTACGTCCCAATTGTACCCTCAAATGTCACATTACTTACTTTTGCATTTAAATCCCCCATCACTAATACCCAGCCTTGTACATCAAAACTCCTGACACCCTCACTCAGTAGCCCCTTAAACACTTGCCTCTCAAGATCTTTCTTCTCATTGCCAAGTGCATAAGCACCAATAATCACCCATCTCTCGCCATCCACAGTCTCACAACTCCTGCTTTTGAAGTAGTGCTACTACTTCCTTAGCTCTTGTCCTCACCTTCCCCTGAATTCATTCCTAAGACAATTCCAAATTATTCCTCCCCTTTTCCCTTGAGCTTCGTTTCACTCAGAGCTAGAACATCCAGGTTTCTTTCCTCAAACATGCTACCTATCTCTCCTTTCTTCTCATCTTGGTTACATCCACACACATT
>JAYMFT010146968.1:0-12704 GCA_038088735.1 Panulirus argus
CACCCCAACTCTCATTTGCCCTCTTTTTCAACCTTTGCACCTTCCTTTTGACCTCCTGCCGCTTTCTCTTATACATCCAGTTATTTGCCCTCCTTCCTTATAAGTATCGCCCAAATGCCTCTCTTTTCTCATTCACTAATAACTTTACTTCTTGAAGCATCCCAGCACTCACTCCTCTTCCTAATCTGCCCATCAACCACCTTTCTCATGCCACATGTATCTCTTGCATATGTCATCACTGCTTCCCTAAATACATACCGTTCTTCACCGATTCCCCTCACTTCATTTTCTCTCACCTTTTGCCATTCTACACTCAGTCTCTCCTGGTATTTCTTCACACAAGCCTCCTTTTGAAGCTCACTTACTCTCATCACTCACTTCTCCCCAGCATTCTCTCTTCGTTTTTGAAAACCTCTACAAATCTTCACCTTTGCCTCCACAAGATAGTGATCAGACATCTCACTAGCTTCCTCTCTCAATACATTTACATCCAAAAGACTCTCTTGCACACGCCTATCAATTAATACATAATCTGATAATGCCCGTTGATCATCTTTCCTACTCACATATATATACTTGTGAATATATATTTTTAAGCCAGGTATTCCCAATCACCAGTCTTTTATCAACACATAAATCCATGTGCTCTTCACCATTTCCATTGACAATACTGAATACCCCATGTGCACCAGTAATATCCTCAACTGCCTCATTACTCGCCTTCACATTTAAATCACCCATCACTAATACCCGGTCTCAAGCACCAAAACTGCTGACACTTGCTCAGCTGCTAGCAAAACACTTGCCTCTCAAGATCTTTCTTTTCATGACCAGGTGCATAAGCACCAGTAATCACCTATCTCTCACCATCCATTTTCAGTTTACCCACATCAATCTGGAATTTACTTCCTTACGTTTTATCACGCTCTCCCACAACTCCCACTTCATGAGTAGTGCTACCCCTTCCTTAGCTCGTGTCCTCTCACCAACCCCTGACTTCACTTCAAGACCTTTCCAAACCATTCTTCTCCTTTACCCTTGAGGTTCATTTCCCTCAGAGCCAGAACATCCAGGTTTTTTTCCATAAATATACTAGCTATCTCTCCTTTCTTCTCATCTTGGTTACATCCACACACATTGAGACACCCCAGTCTGAGCCTTTGAGAAGAATGAGCATTCCCCTCTTGACTCCTTCTTCTGTTTCCCCTTTTAGAAATGAAATATAAGAAGGGGAGTGTTTCCATTCCCTTTAGTTGCCTTCTATGACATGCGTGGAATACGTGGGAAGGATTCTTTCTCCCGTTCCCAGGCGTCCCATTTATCTTCATGAGACTCCTGCATTGCTCAGGAATCCAGCTGTGTCAACCAGTCAGCACCATAGGTCATAATGTGCATTGGTGCTTTGTGTGCATTTATGTGCACAGAGGGCAGGGCAATTAAGCAGTGAGTGCTCAGTGTTGTCTCTTAGGTAGGTATGGATGATGTCCAGGGTTTAGACGGAAGAATGTGACTTGTGCTTGTTTAGAGAGTGAGGTTTCTAGTAGCTGTATGTCTGTTGGGTTGAAGCTTAATATTTGGGAGGGTGATTAGTTAGTGTTACTTTGGTTACTTCAGTGTGTATGTGTTTTTTCAGTGTTGTATTAGCTGGGGTTGTGGGTATCTGTAAATATAGGTTGCAGAAATGTGAGGCAGGGGTAAGCCTTTTAATTTTACCTTCAGGTTGGTGATTGGTTATGGAGTAGTTCAGATGGGAGGAGCTAGTGCTGTTGCATAGAATTAAGTGCTGAGCATGTTGAGGTAGGATTGTATTGGTAAGAGCTTTGTTTCATTGTGTTTGAGTTTGCGTGGTAGCCAGCATTTGTTCTGAGTGCACTGTTTTGTGAGGTTTGCTGCTTTATTAATTTGCTTTTGATGGAATGGAAAATCAGGCAGGTGAGGTGTAGGTTAAAGTAGAGTGGATGAATTTTTTGGGGGAGTGTTAAGGGAATTTTATCCTTTCCAAATCTGATGCCATATAGTGTTCTGAAGACATGTAGTTTTTCATGCTTGTGCCGTATTTGATACTTAGAACAGTTGGTGTTGTTTACATTAGGATTTCTTGTCCATTTTTATAGTACAGGTTGCCAATCAAAAATCCGGCAACCTTGGGACCTCATGGCTGCCGGGTTTTTTATTTTTCCGGAAAATTGATTGATTGCCTCCTGACTCTGTATATGTTGTATATATTGTAACAGAAAATTACTAAAGTACTTTAAAGAAAGAAAATTAAACTCTAAATGAAAAGCAGTTGAACTTTTAATGTTGAGCAACTAAATGAAATGGATTGGGTGCAGTAAAATGACACATTAGTGGTAACATGCTGGACTTACAGCACAGTTCTGAAGAATTTTCAATTAGTACTGTGCTCAGTAGAAAATGTTAAGTAGAGGTAGAAGGTGGGTTGTCAGGATCTTCATCTTCATCACTGACTGGAACAACAGCGTCCGTCAAAGCTTTGAAACCCAGGAATTTTAAACTGTGCTCACCATGCCTGTACAGACCACACTGAGATTCATGCCGGAATACTGATGGAACTGGAATAAAGATTGCCGGATTTTTGATTGGCAATCTGTAACCTAAGTTTTCAAAATTTTTTAATAAATTTGACAACGTAAAATATGAAGATTTTTTCTAAGTGAAAATTCAGTTATTAAGACAAACGGAATAAGATTTAGATGTAAAATATGTAATACTGATGTAGGATAAAGTTTCTTTGCAAGTAGAGGCATTTAACATTGGAATCAGTTACTTTCAAAACATTGTTAATAGAAAGAACTTAAATACATTAAAAAATTGGTCAGATAGTTTTTTCATTAGTTCAGCAAAAATATATGTACATTATACATTAATTTATTTTTCTCATTCCAAACACTAAGAAAATATTGTATAGCATTAGAGGGTAGGATAATGTAGTAAGTTCTTATAGTAGGGTTTTTTCTCTCATTCCATCCTGATACATTCCATGCAGACTCTCTGTGCAAATGTATGGTTGTTGTTCTATTCTTTTTCCTGTCAGCTGTTATCCATACCTCATCCACTTGGATTAGAAATAGGAAAATAAAGAAGTAATAGATATATACAGATAACATAGACATAGGCCAACAGGCCCTCTGTTCTCGGTCTTTTACCATGTATCCCTATTACTCATCTCACATCTGTAAGTATCCCTGTCATAAGAAAATTCAGCCATTTAAGTTTCATTCTGCCTGACATGCAACTCCTACCTTTCTCTGTCATTCTGATGGAGTAATAAACGGGAGGATTCATTTTATATAAAAGTCATTAGAGATACATACAGTAATCCCTCAATTTAATGGACTAATAGGGGGGAGGGGATGTCCGTTAATGCTGAAAGTCCGTTAAATCAAATGTGATCATTTCTTGATATAATATACATTATACAGTAATACGATATACACTTCACATGCTTTCTTTTAACTCCTCTATCTCTTGATGCCTTTTTGAATTGTAAGGATTGCAAAATTATTTAATAAATAAAGTCACAATTCTCTGTATATAACCTGACCACACGATAGTTTGAGGCAGACTGAGACTGAAACAAAGTGAACATACCCCATGCTATCAAAAACAAGTATGATGTGAAATGCACATGGTGTGGCATTTGAGATTTTTTATATATTTTTTATTTTTTTTCAATTACTATTAATTAGTGTATTATTTTTTGCCCGGTTCGTTACATTCAAAATCCGTTATGTTGGGATCCATCAAATCGAGGGTTTACTGTATCAACATTCTTGCCTCCACTGAAAGTAAGATGGGGGGAAAAAGTTTGTTGTGGCACCGCCGCTTCTTTAGTTTCTGTAGTGACTCAGGCCATATTCAAATGGTAGTACTTTTCTCTAGGCACCTCATTGGTTTTGTAGTTAGTTTTTTACTGGTCTGGGTTTGATTCCACAGGCAGACAATGCTCAGCTCACCCAGCTGTTCATCCTTCTTCTGATTGGTAAATAAATGGGTACTAATGTCATTTGCAGTAAGGCATCACAGCTGTGACAGGCTTATCTAGCTGATAGCTTGTAACTCAGTTCGAGTTAACTTGGGTGTCCATGTCTGGGGACATGCCCCTTACTGAGAGGCCGTTGTGCACTCCAAGGGTTGGTATCATTTACTGCTTGTCTTTACTGAAATTCATCCTTAGAAGTACAATATATATATGATATCATTGCTCAGTATCTTTTATGTCATACAAGAATGCTGATGTCCATTGATACAGAGTTTTAGGAGGCCTGCATTTAGAGTGTTGAGCTCTGAGGTGTTGATTGAGCAAATTATATGCTTCTAGCTTTGCTGAGTGAGTACTGCCTGATTTTAAAATCAATAATATTAACTGCTAGAAAAACATTCATCATGCTTTTCTGTATGAAAGATCAGAAACAATAACAAAGATTATTTACACAAAATTGCCATTTTTTTGTTCTTGAAACTGAATGTATAGCTAGTCTCTGGTATCAGTGCTGTGGTGAGTTTTTTAATTTTTGAGACTAGGGAACCAATGACTATTTTATTTTCAAAAGTATTATGTAAACTCTAGGTCTTCTTTTCTGTTAAATTATTAGTCTCTTATAGTGGTTATTTTTATTATTGTTCTTTCTGATGCATTTTTGTATTGAATTTATTATTATTCCTTGTTATCACTGGCTTTGAAAGTGAAACTGTCGAGACTGAACACTCAGTTTGCTGAACACCTTTGTGCTTTTGCAAAGTGCACCTCATTTTTATGCATGTACTGGTTTTGAAGTGCACTTTGGCTAATGCTAAGAAATCAGGATGTTTCATTCTTTTTAGATGAAGAAATTGATTGTTTAGTTTTTAACAATATAATTATTTTTATGCTGATAGTTTCTTTGCTTTAATTTGTATGTATACAGGTGGTTGCTTGGCTTCGACAACCAAACATTATGGATATTTTGTGTGAGAGGCACAGTGGTCTGCGTACCTCTCCTGCCCTCAGGGAAAAAGTCACAACTATTAGGGTTGATGGCACAGCAGCACTGGACCGACTTAGTCATGATGTTGACCTCACCATAGTTCTTAGGTTAGTAAGAGGTTTAATAACATATCAGAATACTGTATTGAATAGAAAAGGTCAAGAAATATTGCTTTTGAAAATTTTCTCTTAGTTTGGTAGTGGAAAGATTAGAGAAAAAGAAAACAGAATTAAGCATTTATGGATTTCAGTAATGCATATGATAGATTGAGAAAGCTGTTTAGAAAGTTTTGAATATAGATTTATAAGAAACACTTAGGGATGCTGTTAAGAACTTTGTTAATGGAAGCAATGCATGTGTGAGAGTAAGTGGTGGTATCAGTGTGCTTTGAAATGAATATGGAAACACGTCAGGGTTGTGTGATTTCATCGTGAATGTTTGATATATTTTTAGTAGGGCACTGTGTGAGGTGGGATGATATTTGTATATTGCTAAATGGTGAAACAAAATAGAAGTTGCCACAGTTGTATGCAGATGGTGCCGTGCTCTTTGCCAAATCAGAAGATTTGAACAGAATAGTAGGTTGCTTCAATAATATATGTAGAAGGAGGATGTTGAAAGTGACTGGAAATTTAAGATTTCATTTTTTGAAAGATATTGAATGTTACGTTGTAATATCAGTTTGAACATGAAAAACTGGAAACTGTGCATGAGATTAGCTTTTTATAAGTAAAGTTCAGTAAAGATTGTAGTGGGAAAGATGAAGCTGAGAGTAGTCTTTAAAGGGAGAAAAATTGGAGATGAGCAGAAATATTTGGTAAATTGAAAAGAATTATATTGTTAACTGTGTAGGAAGTCTACATGTAGCAGTACTTTTACCAACTCTGATATATGAATGTAAAGTGTGAGAACACTATAAGTAAGAAAATATTAGCAGTATAGACAGATACTTCCATAATATAGTTAAAACAAAAGGATAGATAAAGTAAAGAATGAAGATGTAAGAAACACGTGAGATGTAGAGCAGTCATTAAAAAGACCCATGGGTGAAAGTTTAATAAGATGGCACTGTCATTAAGACATATGGCACCTGATAGAATGTTTAGGAAGAAATATGTTAGTACATTTGAAAGTACAAGGGGGAGAGGTACATTACAGTAGAGATGGCTTGATACAGGTAGAGACTTTGTTTGGTCTTGGGATATTTCAAGCGTAGTCTCACCGAATCCATTTGGAATATACACTAAAAGTAAGAAGCACATATGTAAGTGTGAAAGTTCAAGTTTCACTTTAAGGCACTGCATGGTTTAATGATGTTCACAAGTATTTTGAAAGGCTGTATGAACTTGGTATTTTTTATTAAAAGGGGAGCAGATTGGTGATTAGAAATAGATATGTTGATAAGATGAGAAGGATTGTATTTATATTATCAGAAACTGAAGAATGCTCTCTTCCTTGTGTCAGACAAATTGTAATATATGTGTGTATGTGTGTGTTTGTACATTCCTAGGGATAAATGAGAAAAAATACTGCCCATGTATTCTCTGCATGTTGTAGAAGGCAACTAAGAGGGGCAGGAGCAAGTGGCTGGAAATCATTCCTTCCTGTATCACTTCCCAAAAGAAGTAACAGGGCAAGGAGCCAAGTGAGAAATTCTCTCTAAGTTTATGTCATCTGTTCTTGATGCTGCCTCACTCGCTTGGGAAATGGCGAGCATGAATGAAAAAAAAGAAGTGTGTGTGTGTATATATTGGCATGTTGAATATCTGTCCAAAAAGAATTAGGTAACAGACTCTGCTTTGTATCATATTGATTAAGAAACTGCTTTTATACTGGAATCATAAACATAAAGATAAAAGATTTTTAATTGCTTGTATGGAATTTACATTTTAGCTCTCAATGTTTTATCTTTTCCAGTTTATTTGAACATGAGATTATGTCATATGTACCACCCACGATTGGTATATCTCCTCGTGGTTCTCCACAACCATCTCCACAAGCCTCACCAGGATTGGCACGGGCAAATGCTCGAGCACCAGCTCCTTACAGGAGGGACTTTGAGGCAAAGCTCAGGAATTTTTACAGGAAACTGGAAAGCAAAGGGTTTGGACAGGGCCCAAGCAAACTCAAGTAAGTGTAGTAATTGAAAAAAATTTATTTTTACCTTGGAGAGAAAGGGGAAAGCATAGGTACATTGTAATTCTATATTCCAAATGAATTTAGCTAAAAAATGTTTTTGAATTGGTGAATTTTTGTGAATGGTGAACAGAATATTTTAAAAAAAGGTACTGCATTTTGTTAAATGCGTAATCAGATGTTTTGCACATTAACAGCATTAATGAACAATTATAAAACACTTAAACTGCTGTATTTTAACAACTAACAGTCTTTCCCACTGTCTTGTGGCGGCACTAGGAACAGACATGTAAATGGTCTCGTTTGCATACATTCAGTCTCAAGCTGTCATACCTAATGTACTAAAGTCAAAGCCACCAAGTCCCACAGACTTTTATGTTATGTAGCTCAAAGTCTGTCTGCCATCTGTCACACTTTTCCTCTGTTTTACCAATTGCTATCTTAATTCTACAGATTTTTTATTTTTATTTCTTTGACTTTAAACTCCTATCATGAGACCATGACATCCTCTCACCTGCAAGTGGAGATCTTCTACCTCAAGCATTTCAATGTTCACCTTAGGGAATGGTTGAATTTCTCCCATACGGATGGTGAAGGAATTGAAGCCCTCACGTTCTCCATTCTCAGTGATTTATAGCAAAGTATGTCCCACCCCACCCATATTCTTGACCGCTGTGACCACTCCTCTGATATTCTGGATTTGTTTTACACCTCTAGTCCATCTCGCTGTAAATACACAATCTTGCCTACACTTGGTATCTATTCTAACGGCACCTCCCCCTCCAACAGCTCCCTTCTAAGTGTAAATATTGGCTCCTCAACATAGCTGACTGGAATGACTTATGTAACTTCATTTCTAACTTTCCGTGGGTAAATTACTGTCTCTTATGTGGTAATGCTTCTGTCTTTGCCAAATGCTTTGCAGAGGTTATTCTTGCAAGAATGGAAGATTTTATCCCCTCTTCCTCCAAGATGATAAATTCATCCAATCCATGCTTCAACCGTTTTTGTTCTGAGGCCATTCTGCTTAGGGATCAGGCATATTGGGCTTGGAGTAACTCTCCTTCCAGTAGCTCCCATTCAGCTTTTATCAATGCCTGTGATCACTGCAAGTACGTTATTTGTGAGGCAAAGCTTTCCTTTATTCAAAGAAAGTGCAATAACCTCTCCTTGACATCCATTAATAGGTCTCTCTGGTCTTTAGCTAAGGGCATTTCTAACAACTTCTGTTGCTCTATGTTTCCTTCACTCTTCTGTTTTGACATTACTATATCTGTCTCTCCCGTAGACAAAGCAACTCTCTTTGGTTCCTGTTTCTCCTCTAATTCCACCTTGGATGACTAACATTCCTTCATCCCCTGATGCTCCTCTTACTAATCTTATGCTCCTTCCTATAATTCCTTTTTGGACTGTCTGAAAAGTGCTTCTTTCTCTGGACACAAGTTAGGCTTATGGTCACGATAGTATCCATCCCCGTGTACTGAAACAGTGTGCCTCTGAATTTGCACCTGTGTTTGCTTGTCTGTTCTGTTTCTGTTTAGAACAAAACCTTTCCTTCGCCTTGGAAGCATGCTTTGATACATCCCATACCTTAGAAGGGTGACTGTTCTGATCCCTCTAACTATCATCCTATTTCTTTGACACCTACCACTTCCAAAGTCTTCGAATCCTTCCTCAACTCTCATATTCTTAAACACCTCAAAAATCAGTCTTCTCTCTGATCACCAGTATGGCTTCCATAAGGCAAGATCCATTGGTGATATTGTTTCCTATCTTACTAATACCTGGTCATCATCCCTGAAAGTTTTTGGGGAATCTTGTAGTTGCTCTTGAAATATCCAAAGCTTTTGACAGGGTGTGGCATCGTGGTCTCATCTCTTAAGCCCCCCTCTTTTGGCTTCCCTCCCTCACTTTGCTCCTTCATATCAAGCTTCATCCCTGGTTGATCAATCTCTGTGGTTGTTGATGGATCAGCTTCCCCCCTTTTCTCCATTAGCAGTGGTGTTCCTCAAGGTTCTGTCATGTCCCCAACACTTTTTCCTTCTTTTTTTTGACAATTTCCTCTCCTCCACACATAATCCAATGAGCTCATACGATGATGACTCGACACTTCATTCATCCATTTTCTTCATTTCCGCTCCCCCTTCTCTCACTCGATCTGCATCTTGTCTCGACACAGCTTCCTCGAAAAACTCAGAAACTCAGACTTGGACAGGATATCTCAGTGGGGTAGACAAAATATTCTTAAGTTTAATGCCTCCAGGACCCAGATTCTACCCATCTCTCTATCGAAAACTCCTCACAACTGTCATCTCTCTTTTGACAATTCTGTAATTCCATCTCTTGATGCAATGAACATACTTGGTATAACTGTAACATCCACTTTTTCTAGGAAACCCCACATTACAGGAATAGCTAAGTCTACCTCTAAGAAACTGGTTGTCCTGTTTAGATGTCAAAACTTCTCTACTTTTGAACAGTTGCTCCATTTATACAAAGGATTGATTCATCCTTGTATGGAGTGCTGCTGTTACATTTGGAGTGGTTCTAGCTCTGCATCCTTACTTGATAGAGTTGAGTTGAAAGCGGTCTGACTTATACACTGTCCAAGGCTTACTTCCAAACGTGACCCTCTTACCCATAAACTTTCATAGGCTTACTTCCAAACTTGACCCTTTTACCTTACGCTACAATGTTGGTTCACTTTCCCTCTTCTTTAGCTATTACTTTAGTTTTTGCTGCCAAGAGCTGGCTGCTTGTGTGCCTGCACCACTAGCTAGACCATGTAGTACTCAGCAAGCTGCTGCATCACATGATTACTGTGTGGCCATTAGCAACTCATGGGTGGGCCGTTTTCACAAATGCTTCCTTCCCTATACATTGAAGCTTTGGAACTCTGTACCGGCTCATGTCTTTCCCAATAACTATGACCTGGCACATTTTAAAAGACGGGTTTCTCACTTCCTCCAAAATTCATGAGTACTCTCCCTTGCCTTTTCATTTGCTGTTTCATAATTCTCTCTTATTTTGATTAAGGCCTGGCCTATATTGGTGGTTGAAGGGGTACTAAAGAAAGCAGAATTTTTCCCTTTGCCTTTCTGGTGATAGAGCAGACCTCTATTAGCTACTAATGATATGATATGTCAACTGGATATTTAAACAAAAGGCAGGCAAAATTAAATCACATGACAGTGGGAGCCATCTTCAAAAGCACTGTCAGATAACTTTGGAAGCCATCGTCAAAAGGACTGTCTGATAACAGTAGAAGCCATCCTGTACAGGATCATCTGATGAAGATGGGGACCATTAAATGGTTTACAGGCTGAACAAGTCTCTCTCTCTCTCTCTCTCTCTCTCTCTCTCTCTCTCTCTCTCTTAGGATCCAGTCACGGACAAAAGTTCACATCAAGGCTGGGCCTTAATTGAAACAAGACAAAAAGAATTATGAAACATAAAAAGAAAAGACAAGGGAAAGTATTTATGAATTATGGAGGAAGTGAAAAACCTGTCATTTAGAATGTGCCATGTCATAGTTATCGGGAAAATCGTGAGAAGGTACAGAGTTCCAAAGCTTCGATGTGTAAGGAAAGAAGCATTTGTCAAAACAGCCCACCCTTGAGTTGCTGAGGGCCACAAAAAAATCATGTGATGCAGCAGCTTGCGTAAAGAAAGAAGCATTTGTCAAAACAGCCCACCCTTGAGTTGTTGAGGGCCATACAAAAATCATGTGATGCAGCAGCTTGCCAATTATTGTGTGGTCTAGCTAGTGGTGTGGACACACAAGCAGCCGGCTCTCGTGAGCAAAAACTAGAGTGATACCTGTAGAAGAGGGAAATTGAACCAACATCGCAGTGTAAAGTAAGAGGGTCAAGTTTGGAAGTTAACCTGGGACAGTTTATAAGTCGGACTGCTTTCGACTCAACGTTATCGACTAAGGATACACAGCTAGAACCACTCCAAATGTGACAGCAGTACTCCATACAAGGACAAATCAATCCCTTGTATAAACGGAGCAACTGTACAGAAGAGAAGTTTTGACATCTAAATGGGACATGCAGTTTCTTAAAGGCAAACTTAGCTATTCCTGTAGTGAAGAATTTCCAAGAAAGAGTGGATGTTACAGTAATACCAAGTATGTTCATTAAGTCAAGATGGAATTACAGAACCATCAAAGGAGAGACGAGAGTTGTGAGGAGTTTTCAGTAGAGAGATGGATAGAAATTGAGTCTTGGAGGCATTAACCTTAACAAGATTTTGTGTACCTCACTGAGATATCCTGTCCAAGTCTGAGTTTATTGAGAGTTTGTGTTAAGATGAGATGCTGGTCGAGTGAAAAAAGAGGGAGCAGAACTAAGGGATGATGTTGAATGCAGTGTTTGAGTCATTAGCATATGAGTGCATTGGATTATTTGTGGAGCCGAGGAAATCGTTGAAAAAAGAAAGAGAAAAAGTGCAGGGGGACAAGACAGGACCTTGACGGACACTACTGTTGATAGAGAAAATGGGGGAAGCTGAGCCATCAACAGCCTCAGAAATAGATTGGCCAGAGAGGAATCTAGATATGACAGAGCAAAGTGACAGAAGGAAACCAAAGGAGGGGAGCTCAGAGATGAGACCCCAGTGCCATGCCCTGTCAAAAGCCTTTGATATGTCAAGGGTAACTACATATGATTCCCCAAAATCTTTCAGGGATGATGACCAGAAATTAGTATGATAGGAAAGAATATCACCAGTGGATCCTGCCTTCGGAAGCAATGCTGGTGATTAGAGGGAAGACTGATTTTTAAGGTGTTTAAGGATGTGGTAGTTGAGTAGATTCAAAGACTTTGGAAATGGTAGATATCAAAGCAACAGGATGATAGTTAGAGGGGTCAGGACAGTCACTCTTCTTAGGGATGGGATGTATCAAAGCATGCTTCCTTGGAGAAGGAAAAGTTTTGGTTTTTAAACAGAAATGAAAGAGACAAGCAAGCACAGGTGCCAGTTCAGAGGCACACTCCTTCAGTATATGGAGCTGAATGCCATCAGGACCATAAACCTTGCTTGTGTCTAGAGAAAAACGCTTTTTGGACAGTTCAAAAAGAGATTACTGGAAGAGGCACAGGATTAGTAAGTGGAACATCAGGGGGTGAAGGAATGTTACAGTCATCCAAGGTGGAGTTAAGAGAGAAATGGGAACCAGAGAGAGTTGCTTTGTCAATGGGAGAGACAGCTATAGTACAGTTAGAACGAAAAAGTAAGGGAAAGACCAGAAAGACCAATCAATGGATGACGAGGAGAGGTTGTTACACTTCCTTTGAATAAAGGAATGCTTCGCCTCACTGATAATGTTCTTGCGGCGATGGAAAACTGAATGGGAACCAGAGGAAGGAGAATTTTTCCAGGCCCATTGCGCCTGGTCCTTTGTCTGAATGGCCTCAGAGCAGGGACGGTTGAACCATGGATTGGATGAAGTTGTCTTGGAGGAAGAGGGGATAGATGCTTTCATTCCTGCAAGAATAATCTCTGCTATGCATTTGGCAGAGACAGAAGCATCACCACATAAGAGACAGTAATTTACCCAAGGAAAGTCAGAAAAGA
>JAYMFT010146979.1:0-12704 GCA_038088735.1 Panulirus argus
TGGTGTACAACTGACAATAGCAAGCCATTAAAGTAATTTCAGGATGAATTCTTGATCGCAATCATTCATACTTTTTCCCGACGTTATCACAAAACACATCATTTTACAAGCCATTATCTTCGTCCATACTTTAGTTCCCACCACCGTCATCATCATTATCATCATTCACAACTGAATGCATTTTTACAGAGTCACAGCATCGATCCTTTCAAGCGAGTCCAGTCCCCAGAGCCCAATCTTTCCATACATTTGGAGGCGTGCCTTGGCGCGTCGCATCCCAAAGACAGGAGACTGTTCTGATTCCTCTCAAATGTCGACCCGTTGTTGTCACTTCTGCTCTCCCCAGAATTCAGGCCACTGCTCTCGCGAACTGCCACCTCTGCATGTATCCCTCCCTACCTCTTAGGCTTGGAGCCTTAGCCACATAGCCCGAGCCTCTGCTGCTTCCCTAGATATTATGTTTGGAGACCCGTCATAGCACCGTTGTGGTACCTCCCTTTTTTTCTTTCGAAAAGGGAATCTCTGGATTTTCTCTTCCATCTTTCGTGTTTCCCTCTTCCCACATTTATCCATCTTTGAGATTCTCTGTCACAAACACACACACACACACACACACACACACCGACAGAATACGAAAATTAACTCTCAAATCGTATATTATATATATAAGGCTTCCTATATTCTCATAAAGTGATATATGACTTTCTAATAAGTCAAAATTAGTGATCACTATCAACATTTATAAAAACCGAAAATGACAGATGAAACTATGCAATCTGGGACAAAATTTTTTATGAAAATAATCACTAGATTACTTCGAAATATCGAGTAAATAAAGTGGAGAAACATTACGAAAAATTTTCGGTACACAAAAGCAATTTTTCCTTTTGTTTTTGTAGGGAGAAAAATTACAGAGATAACCGCCCATGAATAAAAATTCGACGTTCGCTATTGGCTGTGTGTGTTATTGAGGAAACTGACTCTGGGCATCTTTTTGTCATCCTTTGTCATGTCATGAATGACAGCCGATGTCTGGTCTATATTTTCATATTATCTAATCTTCATTTATGTATTATCGAAATTCCTGACACATATGTCCTTTCTTATGTAAGTTCTTTAAGAATCTAAACGACCGTCTGTATTTCTAAGTAAGTTTCAGCATTGTAAAAGCACGAATTTATTATCACTATGTCATCCACCAGTGAATGAAAAAGGGTCGGTGGTGATTACTTTCCACTAATTGCTCATTATGTATATATATCTGCATAATTATTCACCCACCTGCAACGGGGTGATACTGTATTATTACAATTCCTACATACATACATACAAATGATCTTGCAATTCCTTCATACATACATAAATACGAACGATCTGCGTCGCTTGTATCGCCACACAAATAGTAACAGATCCTCAGAACATATATATATGTAAATTACATACATATTAGGGTAACTACAAGATGTCTCATAGCTCTACACTATTCAGAATCGTGACCACAGAATATGACTGTGGAAAGTCGTCACTTGAGACTCAAACGCGCAGCTTACACTGGGGGATAAAACTGTTCCCATTAACAAACTGAACCTTAACCCACGATAGACTTATTCCCCAACAGCTCAGTCTTCGACATAATATTTCCCTAAATTATACTGTCAATTCATCTCATGCTACAGGCGAAGGTCTACGTAAATCTCACATCACTTCTCTTCAAGATGGTCACATTGATGCTAAAGAGAAGCAAATATAGAAGACTGTTTTAAATTTTATACCCATAGGTTAGCCTGTAGGTGAAAAAGCACATGTCTTCATCCGCACCGGAGAAAGTCAAGGTGTATATGATGAACCACTATATCACCAGGGCGCCAGGAGACCTCATGCATCGCCAAGGGCTTTCCAGAAGGTGTGGCTGACGAACTCCCGAGTCCTGCAACACTGGCGAGAACACAGTAAGAACAAGTAACTCACTCACGAAGAAAATCGAGAACACACGAAATGTAAAGAATATGTCACTCGCTCACGAAGAAGTATCGAAAACTTACGAAAACAAGTGACTATAACTCACGAAATCAAAGGAACATATCACTCACTCACGAAGAAATCGTAAACTTACGAAACAAGAAAGCAAGTGACTCACTCACAAAGAAAATCAAATACTAATAAAAAACACACAAGGAACAGCGAACAACTAAACCCTCATTACTATATCTTATTTGTACATGTTCTCACAAACATGTATTATCATTAAACCCATTTAGTTTCCATTTACTCATTGATTTACCGGAATAAATAAGTTCTTCCTTACATTAACTTTATGTACCCAAGTTGTCCTGGTGTGTGTGTGTGTGTCTGTGTGTGTGTGTGTGTTCCAAACAGATGATTAGCTGACAACGGATTCGCTGAAGAGGGAGATTATGCGAGCTGGTAACACTGATTCGTTTTATTCGTCTTCAGCAAAATTAAGAAAACTCACCAAAAATGATTCATCAAGATTTTACTAATATAAGGTTTTTAACTAAATGATTATCATTATAGGATCTTAATTACTTTCATAAAGAAAATTAATTAAAGTGTGAAATACTTAATTAGCGAACATTTTTTTAAGTTATAGTATTCAAAAATATATTGGAAAGACTTCGAATGAATACATGTAAATTCATTAACAGGATTTGCCCCAAAATATCTGCACAGAGGGTTGAAAAATTCCTGGCTAGTTTTGGATATAATATTGGATGTATCTGGGAAAGATATTTTCTTTTTCAACTTTTATTTTATTCCAGTTTTTTTCCAACGTATGTAGAGTAAGAACGACGGTCTGTGTATACTCAATGAAGATTCATATTTACCTTTAAGATGAGAATTTTGCCTAAAATCAAATCAAACTAGCAAATCACCCCACCCCACCCCCTCCCATCACCACCATCAGAAGGAGGAGGAGGAGGAGGAGGAGGAGAAGGAGGTACTGAGACAAGATAGACAGATAGATAAACAGATAGATAGACATATAATATTGCTACTGTCACTAGTTTTTCTATCACCTCAAACGTCATCAAAGGTAAAGGTAGACCTAGGCCGTGGGATAACGAGAACCTTGCGTAGTAATAACCAATGATTACTGCTCGTCTACCTACGTCACCGTGATATAACACTTCTGTTTGTGGTAACCAGTGATTACTCGTCATCAACCCGAGCCATTCATGATAACAATTACGCTCACAATAACTCGCGATTGCCGGCCGTTATATCAGCCCAGGTTATTGTGATAACACTCGCGTGTTTCTTCCCCAACCAACGCCCACAACAACATTGCCTCCGTTCCCCTTGCTCAGCACTCAAGGATGGCTGACTCACATTAAACCCCCACTTCCCCTCCCCTCCATAACTTCTGTACCTATTAGGTCAGCGAGCCGAGTGCGCGCGCTGACCTTTACACCAAACCCACCAGGTAAGGTCAATGGTCATACGAGTAACCTTTCGCACCTGTACTGACCAAACTCCCTTAAGGTCCAGCCAACTGGTCACAACTAGACGTGTGGCTCGGACTGACAAAGTCTCATATCACAGGGCGGGGCTATGGGTACCTCTCTGTTTTAGATGGGGTAGATAGACAGATAGAAAAACAATCTAAATCCGATGTTGCTAAGGAAGGCTGCTGGCCAAGCTGAAAATAAAGAATGGGTATAGCTACAGAGCTGTTCTGTGCCACTGTGAGAGTCCAGGAGAGAGAATGTACGAGTCCAGACGGATCTTGTTCCTTTTTGCGAGTTGTCTTTTACGAACGTCTTAATTTTCCAAACTACGTCCAGTATCTCACTTGAGAGGCACAGACTTGAGTGAGTTGTTACCACGGTTCCAGTTCTCTTTTTCTTCTCTTCTCCTGTGGCTGGCAGACCTGTGGTCTGCACCCAACTCTCTTCCTGCAACTGCCTCTCCCTTATTCCAGGTACGAGGCTTTGAGATCTTGAAAAAAAAAAAATCTGCTCAGCAGCAACAGCCTCTTCAATCACCTTCGCGTCAATCCCCCCCCCCGAGACATGGACTGATTGTGTCGATCGGAAAATAATAATCCAACTCAAAGGCAAACGCCGCTGAACGTCAAACAAACGAAGAGGAGTTCCCCCTTCACCAACTCGCTCGAGCAGACAGCCCGAGCGTCGATAGATAGAGAACTTATCGCGCAGAAATGCGACACATGCAAATTGAATACTCAAACATGTAAATGAAGGCCATCAAAGCAAATAACTCCGATACGAGAAGCAAGACTCAAGCACTGTCACCCAGCTTAAATGTCAGCAATGCCGGGATCCACGCCGGAGCTTATAAGCGCACACACACACGCAGGAACTAGTCGCTGGTGGGTGTGGGGTGAGGGAGATTACCGCCAGTGTTTCCCCTGCAAAACAAGCCGTGGGAAAAAAAAAAATGATTGGGATTTCCTGTATCTGTGGTTCCCCCGAGATGCCTCCCAATGTAAGCAGGAAATTTACCTCTTGTAAGTCCGCCTCCTTAGGTGGGGCGGCGAGATGATCTCCTCCCCACCACCACCTACTTCCCTACCTCCCGTCTCCCCTCCTCTCTCTTCCTAAACCCCTACGACGCCTCCGCCGCCTCTCCCCACAACGGTAACTGTCGAAGCTGCATGCATTCTGGTCTGCGTTAAGTGGTGTGAGCTCTGATAAGGAGGAGGAGGAGGAGGAGTGGGGATATGGGACGCCCGTCGATGTGTTGTGCGGACAGACCAGACCCCTGCCCTTCCTGCTTCTGGGACAACTGATCCAGAACGGACAGTAGCGAGCCTGCCCAACCCCATCCCACCTGCGCCCCTTCCGAACTTGCTCAGTCCTTTTGTTCCCCACGTCCCGGCGCCACACACACACACACACACCCGGGCTACGACGGCAAAAAAAAAAAAAAAAGAAGAGAGAGGGGGAGGGAAAAAGGGATGGAGGTAGTAGGAAGCACAAGAAAACTCAGCTACAGGATTCTCATTACCGCGCGATGATAAGACAAGGGGACCACCCCATCCCCAGCATCCTGGGATATATATATAGGAGTCCTGAGTGCTTGAGGGCCCGGAAGTAGGTGGCGATTGCTTTCAGCTTGGGTTATCATCAATCCTCTCCCTGGAACGTTGTATCCAGGTGAAGGAAATGCCTTCTAAACACCGTCGGTACAACATTCTTGCCCTGTGATTAGGCGCGGCAGCAACAGGAGCAGCAGACGTCACCGCCACGAGGAGAAGCACTGTGCCGTTCTGACTTTGGGAGTGTTTGAGGCGATGCCCGTAACCATCTCACACCCTCTGCGTCGGTAGGTTGTAGATAGCAACCGCCCCCAGGAGATATACAACCCTCCCGACTTAAGAGTGTTTGAGGCAATGCCTAAATGGCTTATACTACGTATTCTTCATAAAGAAATGTATTTTTATCATAACTGCTCATACTAATTCACAAACACTATATCCCTTATAGCACATCTTACAAAGAACTTCTTCAGCACCACTCTCTCTCTCCGTCACGCACCGTAAGTCAACAGATCTGAAGTACACCTGGACTCCTGGTGTTGAGGATATTTTTAACCTACTGCAGCACGTATCAGAATGTCGTAGACAATTATGATAACATTTCCCATAAAACTATTAGCCTCACGGGTTACGAGAGGAAAACAGCAAAACGTTAAAGCGAATCTCCCTCTCTCTCTCTCTCTCTTTCTACTAAACAGTCTGAGCCAAGAGGGCCCACAACTTATTCCAGAGGCCAATATTACCCAAAAAATTCACCCCCCGAAGACCTTCGTGATCTGCAGCTCTCCTGACTTGACGTGGTTCCCACCATGCGATGATGACTTGAGATCAGAATGGCAACGAGCCATCATCAATGGGAGATTTCCCCGTAACAAGAAAACGGGGTAGGAGGCCATTACTCTCTCGTGTAATAAACCCAAGATACTGATTAGCGAACATAATCGAGTTATCATTATCTTATGAAAGGACAGGGCATACCTAATTCAGTCTAACTCCGGTAATAACTTATATTACCGAGTGCAGGAGTCTAGAACGATCAAATATCCGTCAAGCAAAGAGCCATGGAAAACACAGTTAGGGGGAACATGTTGGACATGACGAACATGTTGATTATGTAAATCATACGAGATGTGATGACAAATACAAAAGGGTATATTGTAGGTTCGTTGAGGTCGTTGTTTAAGGTGACGGGAGCCCACGAACCTCAAGAGGTACATTCTACCCACACCCACACTCCCCCACAACCGATTCTTAAACCACTCGCTCCCAACACTCCATCCATATTTTCATCCTAACACACCACCCATTGCCTCCTTGCACTCAACTTTTGCCCTCCTCATTTTGTTGAACGTTTCTCTCCCTTTCACACACACACACACACACACATACTGGACAGATCGCTTGATATGTTGTATCAAATCGCGTGAAAAAAAGAATAAATGCCAAAGGAATGCTAAACGATAGACATTTTACCTGTCTTTACCGTGGCTCTGAACTACAGACTCGGTCTTCCTGACGGGTCTGGTCTGTAAAAGAACATCAGAAATCAAATGGACGACATCCAGTACAGACGTAACTATCCTACACTAATAGACACCATGGTTTCAGGGAGAGGTCAAGCGTAATGAATCTCTTAAGATTTCTACGAGAGAGTGAGCTCTGTGTTTGGAAAAAAGGCGGCTGGGTGGATTGTCTGTCAAGTGGTGGATGAATGGAATAAACTCAAAGAGGACGTGGTCAATGAAGACAGCATACATAAGTCTAAAAGTTAAAGGATGTATGATAGAAGAGAATGCTCAAGGGACAGGGCCCTACGAGTGTAAACATTCCCTTCCCCTACAGTACAAATACGTAATCACAAACACCTGTTCAGCATCCATGCCATCCCGAGATGCTTCCACCCCACCCATAACCACCAACCCTACACACATAAATCCTGCGCACGTCCTATACACATCCCACGCTCCCACACATCCTCCCCATACACCAAAAGCATCCTTTCCACACACCAACATACCCTCCCTATCCGTACCTACCCCATAAACCACTCGAATCCTCTCCCCCATACACCTACGTACCTTACCCCCATACAATCTACGGGGTCTTCGTCCCTCCCAAACGCGACTAGATGAAGCGGTAAACCGTAGACTCTTGCCCCACATTCCAAACAACCTCTTCCTAATCGATAATTTTTCCTGCTTCAGATGCCTCCTCCGCTTCCCCCCGCCCCACCCCCCTTCTCTCTCTCTCTCTCTCTCTCTCTCTCTCTCTCTCTCTCTTTCAACAGCATTTCGACTTCACGTGCTGATATCGGTTACAAAAAATAAATACTGTCAAATTCCTCGCCCTGTTGGTGACGATCACGTACGTACACTCCCGTACCAAAGCTGTTGAGCGACTATCTCATTGAATACTCGTTTCGAATCTACTTAATATAGTCTTACTGTGGCTAGACTACCTACCCCTTTTCTTTCACACGGAAGAATCCTCTTTCGTGAAGTTAAGCGAGTGAATAACTTCACGAGCTACAAGCGGCTAGAACCAACGCGTCAATCTAGGGCACAGACGTAACATGGACTTGCGAGAAGTTACTTACGTACCTTCGAGAGCGAAGACCATCACCAGGACCTGCAAAAGAGAAGGAAAAGAAGCAACAGATAATTTTCCGGAGGTCTTGAGATTGAAATACGATCCACAAACAGGTTTTTCGAATGATTGTGGTGGAGGGGGAGGGATGGGGGGGGAGGAGAAATATGAAGAGCAGGGAACACGCAGACATACGTACGTTCGAAGATTGCATCAACGACTGAGGCAGGAAAAATATGGAGTTTAAATTATACGGTGTAATTAACAGCACCAATCGAAGGTGTAATTATAAAGAAATCTGATATTATTTCTTTGCCTCGTAAAAAGTCTTTAAAATGTACATCAAACAGATAAGATATCAATCCGTCTATACTGCTGGTTTTTCTTCTGGTTCATGCGCCATAATACCTTTTCCTAGACCCATGTAAAAGAGGGACTCCTTCTTTTTTCTTGAGATCTGGAGAACAACTTTGAACAGTCTCGGCCCGAAGTCCCAAGACGCGTTTCAGGTCTCGGTAAAGCGCCTGGTCCAAGCAGTACCGAACCATATGACAAACTGTCGTGACAGAGGGTTCGTTTCAGCTTCGTCCAAGAGTACCGAGACAACGGATTCGGCACAGTTTCGACCAGGCGCGTCGCATGGCATATAAGTCTTACGATGTGTGTGTGTGTGTGTGTGTGTGTGTTATAGGACTCCACTTGCTTGTGACCTGAAAGGAAGTACAGTTTCATCAAGGAACTTCTCACTCAAAAGTAGTCGCCATCATTTTCCTGCTTCTGACTGTAGCCGCAGGCTCGAAGCTTCGTGTACCCCCAAAATCAACAAGAATATCTCTTTAAGAATTGCGTAAATAATGAGACATGAACACGTACCAGAAGTGAGAGCGTTTCCTCTTCTTCGGTAGACGATATGAACGATCCGATCGCATTTGTACAGCGTACAAATTGTAACACACAGGTCAGTTGTACCACGCGGACTGACAAAGATTTCCAAACCCTCTCTTTATAGGTTAGGTTCTGAACCCAGCAGCAAACCACACCAACAACGGCAAGTGGGTTGTTCAATCAAGACGATCGTTAGTTTGAGCTAATTCGCTCTTTTTCCAAAGATTAGTAATCTGCATTGCGCATCTATTCGCAGGGCTGTTGTTCAGCTCTGAGACTACCTAGTCCAAATGATCATAGAGGATGGTTCTGATCAACATCAAAGCCTCCGTTCCCTTGTTTATAGGTGCGAACAACGTGATTGAGAGATTGTCAGAAGGTTGCTTCATGTGAAGTGACTCTGTGTTGCTAATCTCTTCAACTCTCAGTCTACGAATTTCTCTCTACGAGTTGAAGCATCGCGAACCTAAATTCGCACTGACGGAGCACCTTTGACGTGAAACGATGCAGGACTTACACATACGATCTTATCCTTTCGAAAAATCCCTTAACCACCGTCCGATGTTAGTATTCCGTTACACTCCTCGCCAAACAATTGTATCAATGTATCAATAAAGTTATGGAGAAGAGAGAGTGCTGCTGCTTTTACAATCACCCCAAATCCCACGGATTGTAAATCCCTTGTACTTTAAGGTACTGTTACAATCACATACCATGATTCATTCAATCAAACAACATATTTTTCTCCTCAGTGGTATGTAAGGAACTCTTGTCTCAATTAGCTCAAAGACAAGAGTTCACAATAAAGTTCCTCAAGCAGCAGTAGCAGTAGTAGCAGTAACATCGACAGCAGCAAAAGAGACAGCTGAAGCAATCGTAACTGCAACAGCAATAGCAGTAGTTGCTTGCTTGCAACCCCTAACCACTACACACACACACACACACACCACTTAAGGCTTAACCACTACGATCCTAAACGTACTTTGTGTGTGTGTGTGTGTGTGTGTGGAGAGAGGAAGGGGGAAGAAGGAGGGAAGGGGATGGGGGGTATTGAGAAAGAGAGACTTATCGTGGCTCATAAATTCTCCCAAGAACAAGGCCACATGCTACCTGTTCTCTCCTCTCCTCCCTCCCTCTCCCACTCTCTCTCTACGCTTGCGGTCGAGCCGTAAATCTAGACGTGAATTAAGTCTGCTCTCTGATCTGTTACACCAAAACCCGCGGTGTCAACCGCAAAGCTCTTACCGCCGGTATGCCGTGCTCCCTCACAGACACACACACCAACATAAACAGGGCAATTTTTCATTTTTTTCGGCCTGGGTTAGTTATTTGAGAGCAGAAGGACCTACCCGGTGGGTGATTAATGTTCCGTGTGGGGGCAATGCGAGACAAGCGGGCGGGTCAGCGCAAGCGGAGCGTCGAAACGCTTAGCTGGGTTTTATAGAGATATCATCGTCGACGCGTGTTCAAGCGTATATGTTATTACACTATCATACCACATTATATCATTGACATACGCACGCGTACACGCATACACGCACACGTCTGTGGGGCAGTAGTTTGCGTTGTTGACTACGAGTCAACACACGCCCGCTCGAGGGTTGGGTTCACATGGGGTTCGAATTCTGGCCGCTGCAATCGGCCCACATCCAACCCAGGTGTTCTTTCTTTCCCAAAGGGATGGTCTATAAATGGGCAAGTGGCTTTGGCTGTGGTATGTGTGCGAGTGTGTGTATACATATATACAAGGTTTGATGGATGGGTCAAAACGAGTGTTAAACTCTCTCCCCGTAACACACAAATAGTAAGCACCCATACACACACACACACACACACACACACACACATACAACACACACACACACACACACAGTGGAACTACAAACAGAGACAAGTAATTCACAACATGTATTTGAGATAAAACAGGAATGCGTGTGCCAAAAATGGCTTTATTCCCAATATCTCGAAAACTTTGCATAACAGAATTGGTTTCAGGAATGTTTGTGTATAAAGGCATTCATCCCATGCTCAACAATTTTCCATTGGGATTTCATATTTGGAGTTTCTCATAAACCTACTGATTGAGTGAGTCAACGGGAGGCGAATCTTATCTTCATTTTCGGAAAGATTATCGGTATAAATTGCCTTTACGGGAATTAAGACACGCTCCTCAACATCAACTAACACGATGTAAATGATCTGTTAATCAGCTCAAGTAAAAGAAGAATAAAAATCTTAGTGTAAAAAAAAAAAATATATATTAAAATCTGTTCCAAAATATCAAATTCTTTATCCACAGGTAAATTTTCAGTTGTTTCCTACTCCGTGGATATAATATTGGTATCAATACTGTCGTAACCTATACTTCAACAATCAGTGATTCTGCAGAGATTTATCTTCACAATTTCGCTGGTTTTAAGCTCTTTACTAAAGACGGCATTCAAATATGGCCATATATGAGGATATAGACCTAGCTCACCTACGATTATTATATATGAGATTATAGATTTAGCACCTCAGCTACGACTATATGAAGTTATCGATTCAGCGTCTGAGCTATATTTATTTATGAGATTATAGATTTACCTCCTCAGCTATAACTATAAACATGCAGTTATCGATTCAGCGTCTCAGATAAAACTACAAATTAACTTTGTAGATTTTTAAGGGAGTTCTCTCTCAGACCAACTAACCACCCCCAGTGTCGTTCGCGTTGACAGGGACCAACAGATTCAAGCGATGATTCGCGTGTGGCAGAAGTGTGGTAAAAATGATTCATAAGATCCCTAACTCCTGCTGCCTGCCTGCTCGCCTCGCCCCCCTTCCACCCCCCCACCCCTCTATAAGTTTACGTCAGGGGTAACTAGTGGGGTCAGCAGCAGCTTGCTTCTTCCCCCCCCCCTCCCCCCAAGAGACCACATTACCCTGATGTATTAATGGGAGCTGGGGAATGGGGGGAGGGGGGGCCTGCCTCCTCCTCCTCTCTAACTCCCTACCAATTTCCCATTACGAAAATGATGGTGATTCGCCACCCATTATGTCCCAACCCACACACCCACTAACTACCCCCCACCCCTCACCCCCCCATTTTTGTAAAAAAAGTGACAAAGAGTCTCTCGTAAAATATGTACCTCTAGTGGCATTTTTTCTTATTTCTTTACACCAGTGGCTCAATCTTTTCTTTTCTTATTCTTATTCTTTTCTACAAACCAGTAGCTCAAACTGGGGGTTCTTAATTTACGTAAATTACAGTGAGTATTCAAGCAAGGTGAGGGTGAGAGGGGTCAAAGCTGACGAACTGCGGGCGAGTCCTGAACCACTGCGTAGACAAGAAGGGAACCGCAACCCTAATTCTTTTCGTCCGCATGCGGCTAGGAATCTTATGCGTGCGGGCGAATTTCTACGAAAGAATCCTGGTTTTACCCAGGACTTCTTCCTAAAGGCTCTAGCAGCTCTAAGACTGTGCTACTTTCAGTAGCAGGAATATGTAGATTCCTTCGGAGTGAGAAATCCTCCGACGAGACTGTGCTCAGAAAGATACCTTTTACCACAGTGTCACCTCTGGTTTATAAGTCATAAGCTACCCTTATTTTCTTCTTCTTTCATAACCACACATTTTCTTATATTATCTCTTTGTTTGATCGTTTCTGGTATCTTTTTTACAAATCCGGTAAACACTTTATAGTATCTCCCGTTCTTGTAAGCGATGGAAACCAAATAATCTTTTTTCTGTTTGGATTTCGGAGTTGATTTTGTCTTCTGGTATCTCTCCTTCTATGCCCCAGCTGGCGACTGGTGCTCCATCTGTCTACAAAAGTCTTTATAATTACTGTTGACACTCATGCTGGTCTAATGACTCCACCGCGCGTGCCATAACTACCTCTACTTCATCCCCAACGACACACAAGCTTTGCAACTCTTACAGGGAAACCCTCTGCATCTTCCTTTTTCTAAATGTTCTGCAACCGACTTTGCAACAAGGGCCCACGCCTATCCACAGCCGTGGGGAGGAGTGCTTGTGTCCCAGCCAACCATACTGAGATGATGATTTAGCGTACGAATGAGGTTTTCTCGATGATGCACTAACGCGTCTCGCTCGAACAACAAGAATTAGAGAATTTTTCTGGCCGTACACGGGGAGAGAGAGAGAGAGAGAGAGAGAGAGAGAGAGAGAGAGAGAGAGAGAGAGAGAGAGAGAGAGGGGGGGGGG
>JAYMFT010146990.1:0-12704 GCA_038088735.1 Panulirus argus
AAAATATATATATATATATATATATATATATATGTATATATATATATATATATATATATATATATATATATGAGATTAATTTGTGGACATATCAACAGAAAATGATAATTTAACGTAGACTCTAGTGTTGCTCCCAACAGCATTTAAAAAAAAAAAAAATGCTCGAAATTTTAAACGACCTCTGGACTCGCACGACGGTACGACACACTTACCCTCCCCCCCCCCCCCCCCCACACACACAACGGGCCAGCCTGTAGCCGGACCCTCTTGGGTTCGAGTCCTGGGCGCGGCAGTCTGCCCTCACCCAATCCCAGGTGTACATCCTTTCTTCGGGGCTGGTCGTTAAATGGGTAGCTTCTCTTAGGCGAGGGGTGATTGTATGTGCGTGTATACACACACATAGGAGTAAAGACACGGTACATGCAGGCAAGGTTAAGAGACGGGGTAACACGAGTGTGGTAAAACTCTTACCACCATGACATACAAATAGGAATCACACCCGTAAGTTCGCGAGCAATATGGTATTATGTTTGTGTCACTTGTCTCTGTATAACCCAGTTGTAAGAGTTGGTGGATCATTACCAGTTGTGAGGTGTAATGTCAGCCTGATTCAGAGGCTCGATTCCAAGTATACTGAGCTTACATACGTGTCGTTTGTGTAAATGCATATGTGAATTTTTTTCATGATGATAGGAAACTTTACGCTCGTGGATTTTCCATTGAAACTGAATCTTACCAGCTCCCGGCTTAGCTTGTTCCGTGAGTCCACATCTCGGTTGCTGAAGACACTCACTCTTACGTCCCTCCGTACACTTCTCTGACCGAACTGTATAGTGTCCTCTTGTTCTGGACAGCTCTCCTAAGTTTGAAGAGCTATAATAAGCACACGTTTATGTATCCACTATGTATTTATGTATGTATGTATTCATGTATGAATTGTATGTCTAGAACGCCGAATGTAACAGCAAGGTCGGAAGTCCTCCCTTAGGGACAAAAGAGTCCCAGGCAACACAAAATTCATATCCACACGAGTTGCAGGTACGTGCGCACGTAATGCACTCGACCCACTCATTACATAACTGAGGCCACGGTTGTAGATGATGAGTAACGACACGGCCTCATCGTCGTCGTCATCATCATCACTATGTGACGGACGTAACAGACACCTTAATGGATAACCACTTACGGATGATTGATAGATGTTGGTGTGGCCAGTAGTGGGTGATGTATTTGATGACCTGCGTTAAGATAGGTGGAGGGAGGGACGGGACGTACGGGGTTTGCGTTGCAAGTGGAAGTTGGACTCCACGCACCGTAGACTTGCAGACCCGACCCAGCCAAGGTTTGGCAGAGTGTCCGTCCGGGGAACCTATTCTGGGGTCGGGTGTTGGCCGTGGTGTCGTGTGGTGTAGTGTGGTGTATCACATAGGGTGTCGTCTTCCAAGACCCACGCTTGTGTCCCGGTGTGTGTGTGTGTGTGTGTGTGTGTGTCGGACGCTTGGCCTGACCTACCGACTGCCCACGCCTATGGGAGTCATTGGACCTCCCTCCACCGCTTGTCTCTGTCGTTGCTTCCCCTTCCTCCGTAGACCGTATGTTTACATAGCCTCTCTCTCTTCTCTCTCTCTCTCTCTCTCCCTCTCTCTCTCTCTCTCTGTAAAATTTGCTGACCTTTTGTGTAACGGTCATGTTTCCGTTTATAGCGGCCATATAGTAATTGTCTGTTTATAAGCGCAGCCACATTAGGATAAATATAACCAGTCATTTATAATCGTCCCCGGCTGGTATATAAGACACCTAGGCGTCCACAGCGGCCACTGATATCGTTGGATCTACTTGTCTGGTGTCTGTTGATGACATACTCCTATCCGATAGTCCTGTGTTTGAGCCGTGTGCTACAAACGCCTGACTATGCTGGCGACAGGTACGCAACCCCCCAGGTACAGAGAGCCCAAGTTTCTTGTGCTCTGTCGTGTATGGTAAAGCGGCTTGAAGTGTTTCGAATACATGGCTACCGACCGGATACATATCTACGTTAAAGCATCTAGTACAAAATGTATCAACATTCGTATGGCGTGAGATTTTTATTTATTAGAAGCAGGCGTGTCGAGGAACAGAGGTTAATGCGATGGAAATTAACGAGTACTGTAGTATAACTTGACAGTAGGTAAAACGGTATTGTCTCGATGTGTTAAATTGTAAGGGAAGGATGTGTTTGTTATGGTAATCTACAGTTGCTGTGTTTGGTGTTAAGAGCGAAGATATATCTCACAAACAAGCAAGTTACTGTGCGTAACTAGATGATACGTTATGGGAAAGAGTATTGATGCGTTTTATATTCTTTAAAGGCGACATTGTTGTAAGATGTAAGGTACGATGCGTCCTCAGGAACAAAAAATATACACACTCTTAATACATACTTGCATTGTTTTAAGTTTGGCCGAGCGGATGTGATATAATAACGCGTAAAAAGAAAACGGACAGTTGTAGTGATGTATTGTCCCGATGGCTCTCCGCTTGTTGACCTTACGTCT
Organism: Panulirus argus; assembly: GCA_038088735.1. NCBI lineage: Eukaryota > Metazoa > Arthropoda > Malacostraca > Decapoda > Palinuridae > Panulirus > Panulirus argus. Next base: position 2,535 of record JAYMFT010146990.1, read on the forward strand.
AAATTAATTTTGTTCTTACAGTTGACATATTTGACTCGAGAAGTTCAAAGTATTTTTTTTTTCTTTTTACGTCTTGTGCCATCTCACTCTGATGGATTTAGTGATTCTCTCACGGCAGATATAAGTATGCTCTGTAGTGTGTCAGTAATATGTACTGGAGGACAGTAAATGAGGAGGACAGATAACAGAAGACATACTGGTCTGTGCAGTGGTTGTCAATTGGAGGACAGCACATGGGAGAGACAGACAGAGAAAGACCTTGTATTATACGATGAGGTTATGTACTGGAGGAAATGTGATAGTGTCCTAAATTCATGATTTATAAAGTGGTAGAGAGAATGGTAAAGCAGCTGGCCCCTCCCCACCCACCACTTCCTCCGTCACATCAGCCGGCAGGAAGATAGCTGTGGAGACACACCATTTAATGTAGAGAGAATATATTAAATCATATTTTCAGGATACGCCTAAAGGAAAAAATACATTCTGCTCTGTTGTCAGCCAAAGTTTATTTTGGGGAGAATATATTTTTGTGTTTAATGAATCTGTAGAGAGGACAAAGAATTTTATTGTATTCATTAGATGATTAAATCGTTAATGTAAATGCCTACCCAAAATTTGAATGTGTAATCTTCGCCTTGCAGTTAATGTCATGTTCATGTAACTCTACCATTGGAAATACTTTTACCCACGCTTGGATTAGTATTTATAGTCACTTTGTCCCTCTCTCCCTCTCCAATGTGAAAAAAATATATATATATAGTCGAAACTGTGAAGTGTTCAAGGTACTTCCATAAGAGGTGAAATTACCCTCTCGCACATCCACTTGGGAACCGGATTTTTGAGCGGGGAAAATCATCACCAGAAAGAAGTAGTAGTTATTTGCGATGGAAATGAAGGCTAGAATCGTTCAAACCATCGGTAAAACAATTTTTACCGGAGCTGACCCAACGTAACAAGCCTAACCCAAAATTTGCTATATGTCCGAAACGGTAACAATGCATACCCTGTTAGACCTTTCGGTGTCTGCGCTTTTTTATTGGTGAGATAGTTACAGTTGCATGAACTTTTCTTTCTCTATGGTGTATGTCTGAGTAAGGGAGGTAGTTTCGTTGTTCTGTCTTACAATCGTTTTATTCTGTCGTTGTCCCTGATCAAGTTTATTTGACCACAGAGGTGAACGGCGTATTTGTAAATGTGTGTGTGTGTGTGTGTTGACTAAAGGGGATTGATTCTTTTTTCGTTGTTTTTTATATATATAACTACATAGAAAATAGTATAATTTTTACGTTATTTTAAGAACTGTGGCCTGGATTTTTTTTTTAAACGGCAGATTTTCCACCTTGTCCAAGTGTTTAGAATCTCTCTCTCTCTCTCTCTCTCTCTCTCTCTCTCTCTCTCTCTCTCTCTCTCTTCCTCTCTCTCTCTCTCATATCAGCCCTCTCTTTATTTCAACAAAGACCCGGCCTCGGTGTGCACCGCTGTCCATAGCTGGAGCCTTTAAGCACAAGAAATGAAAAAGAAGAAATGGTATGGGTCCAAGGAGAGGGCCTTGTGATACACCCTTCTCCTCAACACTGAACCAGTCGGATGCTTTCTCTATAATAATACCACTCCTTGTTACCTATGTATCACCCAGTACGCTATCCTGCGTACATACTCCATCTTACAACGAAAGGAATCAAGTGCGTCGCTTATGTAACAAGGAGGGGGGGAGGGGGGTTGATAAGTGCGGTATGGGCGAGGGTGATAAGTGTGTTAAGGGGTTTGGGGGTCGGGTTGGGATAAGTAGTTAAGTGGGTAGTCATCCCACCGGGCCACCTGCTTCATCTGAGAATGTAACGAGCCAGGCCAACATGGGTGCCGGCGCCAGACGTGTCTGGTTACTATGATACATCGCATCGCTTACACCCTCGTATATATATTCACGTATTTACGCGCATATCGCATCACCCAAGCGTTCCAAGATACGGGGAAACGTGTGATTAAATAGTCCTTTAATTACTCAGAGACGTGGTTGTGGTGTGGGGACGCGTACAAGGGAAAGAGACGCGGTTTTTTTTCGTGTTGTGGTTATCGGCAAGGTAGCAACTACCTCACCTCGGCCATACTGGCGCTGCCGAGGCGGGCGGGGGAACTCGTCGTACTGCCCAGGCTCACAGTACCCTGTACCCACCCTCTGAGGCTAACGCGGGGACGGAAGGCATAGGTTTATAAAACCTTACAAGGAGTTGTGAGTACGTAGGGAAGGGAAACTTATGACAGCCTTCTGTCAGTCTTGGCGAGACGCGGCGTGTGTGACTTCCCGGGTGAGTGTCCTGAAAGCGCGTGGGGGGCACCGCCTAACGCGCGCCCTCACACACCTACACACACACATGACCCGAGGACGACTGCCGTCCCTCCGCGCGCCGCTCAGGTCGGGTTCAGTAGTCCTCCTATTAACAAAAATTGATTGACATTTTTTCTAATGTTGATAATGCATTTAAGAGACTGGATATCAAGGCAGCTATTAAGCAGAGTTTGAAACCATACCTGGGAATGGTACGTTGGTAGGGGTTATGTTTTGTTGCCAGCGTATGGGATTAAGGGTAAGGCGAGTGGGGTAGGGGGAGGGGGGCGGGTGGGTTTGTTCGTGCGCTTGGCAGCGGCGCCGGGGGGAGCGCTGCCCCCTCACACGCTAACTTTATCCCCGGGGGAGTGTGGCTGGTGGTGTTTCCGCTCTCCCCAGCCAGGCACTGTTGTCACTGGCCTCACGTGTAGTGCCAGTGACTAGTGATATATCCGGGCCCACGGCCGCCGGCCCGGCTTACCAGTGCTCCTCCTAACTGGAGGCCGCCTCCCGACTGCACTCTCTTCACAACACAGTGTTATAGTGATTTTTTCCCCCTCCAGGGGGTTTTCTTTTTTTTCTTCCCCCTGGCGAGTTTACTGTGTTCGGGAGTCACAATGACGACGCAGTTGATGAAGTTCCTGCTGGCGGACGCGCGGGACGTCCGGGACTCGGGGCCGTCGCCCTACGAGGGGGACTCGAACTTGACCCTGGCCATCCAGCGACACGGACCCAGCCACGTCCGAGCGCGCGCGCGCAACCGCCTCTCCCTGGACCTGGATCTCCTCGGGCCGAAGGAGGTCGCGATGGCCAACGGGCCGGCCGCGGCGCCCCCTCCTCCGCAAGTCGTCTACCGCCGCACCGCCAGCGACATCGCGGCGCTCAGCCACAACCGCCGGTCCCTCAACCTCGACTTCCTGAACCATGAAGGCAGGCACCCGAAGCCCGCCGGCCGCCGGACGGTCCACTTCGACCTGCCGGAGTCGCCGGAGGCGGCCCGGCGCTACCTCCAGCAGCAACAGCAGGAGCAGCAGCAGCAGCCGGCACCGCAGGTGAGGCGTCGGTGCCGTCCCCCAGACCGACGAGAGGACAGCCCCAGCGACGCCGAGGGTCGCGGTGGCGGCGGAGAGCGCGTCGGACCGTCTCCCCGCCTCCTGCAGCTGATGGAGATAAAACCTAAGGACTACGCGGAGGCGCAGCGGCTCAAGAAGATGCTGAAGCGCGCGGTGGGCCGGCCCGACACCACCTTCGAGGACCTGAAGCTCTACCGCACGGCCATGAAGCGGCTGAGGCGGATCGTGAGGCAGGAGCAGGAGATGGAGATAATGCGGCAGGCGGAGGAGGAGAGGCAGGGGCAGTTCCAGGACTTCATGGACAAGGTACAGTGTTGGCCGGGGTAGGGTAGGGTAGTGTTGACGACGTAGACCAAGTGACCTGTGACGCACAGTAGGCAAGGAATGACGGGGGGGTCAAGGTAGAGTCCATGGGGTTGTGTTTTGAAGAGGGGTAAAGAGGACCCACTGGTTGGAGGAGGGAAGAGATGTCGCTGGGAGAGGTGTCAAACGTGCCTCACCTCCGCGCTATCTGTGTATCAGCTGACGCCGGCCAGGCACTGGGGAGGAGGGGGCTGGGGGTAGTCAAGGAACATTGACCGGGTTCACTGTCTGCCCTTCCTTACTGTGGTATCGTCAGGAACAGACGACTGAGCCGTAGAGGGGGAAGAATTCTCGCTTGGGTCCCTTCCTCTTGTTTTCGTCTTTGGGAAAGTAAGGATGCCAGAGGAGGAGGATTTCCAGCCCTCTTCCTCTAGTATTCTCTCCCCCCTATCCCCAGGGATAGATAGATATATAGATATAGATCTATGTATCCTGTGGTGACTGGTTAGATACTGATCATGGGTTTAAATTAATGGAGCTACGATTATTGAACGTACGAATATTGTATCCGTGCATAGATATCCCAGGACCCCTTTAAAGAGAGGTTACTGCAGGCCAAGGCTACGCTACATCCGGTACCAGGGAAATGTAGACTCCTTTGAAGTTACCTTCACAGCAGCAGAATATCCGTCGGATGACTTGCATCCCACGAGGATGTGTCAACATGAGCGTCGCGCTGGCCGTGGGAGAGAGTGAGTGTGGGCCTTCAGCGCCAGGGTAGGAGGGGATGATGCTGCTGCTGCCGCCGCTGCCGCCGCCTTCTCGTTGGCAAGAGAGACAGGCCGCTTTATTCCATGTGAATCTGACGGGATTCCTTTTGCTCCATTTTTTTTTTCTTTTTTTTGGCAGCTTCGTTGTTCTTTTGTGTGTTTGTTTGTTTGTTTGTTTTCCTTTTGTCTTGCACCTTTGCATATTCCACGTTCTTGTGATTTTGCTGTTCTTTGTTTGTTTGTGTGTTTGTTTAATCCAAAACATCCTCATTATTTTGACCGTCATCCTGCCTCCTCTTCCCCCTCCACTTCCTCATATATCCCTCTTTTATGATTTGTCTTCCTCCACCCCGACCCCACAGTAAATAAAAGAAAAGAGACAAGAGATAGCAATAAAATAACAGTGAAAAACAGTACTACGTAAAGGCGACACAAAAAAAGAACAGGAAATTATTATAATTATTGATTCAAGAAAGCGAAGAATGAAATAAAAGAAAAATAAGAAATGAGGTGAGGGGAGTGAGTGGTGTTGCCTGTGTGTGTGTGTGTGTGGGAATAACAAGAAGCATGGATGAGTTAGGTGGCCAGGTGGTGGTGGTGGTGGTTGGTAGACGGGTCGCAGGACATTCCTGGCCTCCTGGGGCCCGCCAGTCTCCACGGCTGCACACGTTATGCACCGCTCCCCGCCCTCCCTGCCAATCGCTTAACCTCACGCCTCAGGCAACAGTTTCCCTATAATATGAGTTTTCCTTTTTATGGATTTGTCTCCTGGTGTTTCCCAGGACCTCTTCCTGAAAGCTCTTGCAGCCCAAGTCTGCGCTGCATCCAGTGGCAGGGAGATGTAGGCCCCCCTTTGCAGTGTGCGAGTTCTTCGACGAAACTGCTCTCCCAGTGACGCAGCCTTGCTAATGGTGACTTATCGCTCGAGTTGTAGCCTCGAGCAGGCGGAGTCCGGTAGCACTTAAACCCCCCCACCCCCTCCACCCCCTCCACACCCCCCCCTCTTCCATGGGCTCCTACACTTCCGAAGCTTGCGCTGCACTCAGTAGCAGGGACAGTATATATATATCCGGTAATGTATATACATTTCCCTCTCTCTCTCTCTCTCTCTCTCTCTCTCTCTCTCTCTCTCTCTCTCTCTCTTTCTCTCTCTCTCTCTCTCTCCTTACATTAAAACGGAAACGAAGAGTGAAAAAACGCCTCTCTTTTTTTCTACTCAGTTATTTCCGGTCGATTATAATCTTTAGATAAAGCTTAAGAATTAGTATGACATTGTTTCTAGGTATGCGGGCGTGTGTCGTCGTTTTCGTCCTTGGTCTTCGGGTTGCACTTCGTAGCGTTTAGTTGAGCTCCGTGTGTCTGTCTGTCTGTAGTTGCCTAATGAAGAAATGTCGTTCGGTCTGTGTTTGACGGGAGGGTCTAGTTGCTTGCTTCTTTGGTCGACTGTGCTGTTTGATCTATAGTCCTTTCACATACCACGGGGGAAGCTATGTATAAAAAAAATATGCCATTGATATGTGTCTGCCTCTGGGAGTTGGTAGAAAAGGGAAGAGAGATAGAGAGATAAAGAGAGAGATGGCAGTCCTCGGCCGCGAGGACTGGCCGCCGTAAACAAAGCCGGGACGTGGTTGCCTGGAAATTTGATGGCCGGCCTCGACGGGCGGAGCACAGGACTCTTAAGGACTCTAAAACAATTCCTCCCGAAGGACTCAAAGACTTATACTTGTTATGAAGGAGTCTGGGAAGACAGGTGGCGTGGGTTGAGATAGATAGTCAACTTTAAACAGGTTTTTAGGACGGAGCGTCGGTGGTATTGGCCTGAAATATCGGAGGGACAGGGACGGAAAGTGAAAAAAACGAGAAGAACTACTGCCAGCTAAGTTAGGGCAGAGAGTTCCATGATCGGCAGATTGTTGAGCGGCGAGCGAGCGAGCTAGCGAGCGTGCGTGCGTTGGCTGGCTGGCTGGGGCCTCTCTCGCTCGCTCGCTCGCTCGGGGAAGGGAAGAAGAAGGGTCTGTTGGAGTAGGCGGTCGGTGGTGGTGGGTGACCTCTGCCGTGGTGCACCAGTCGATATAGTGCTTGCTCCAGCAGTAGCAGGAGGGGGGGAAAGGTCCGCTGATATAGCAGAAAGTGAAGCTGTTGTATGACACCTGTGTTTGTGTGTGTGTGTGTCTGTGTCTGTGTGTGTATGAGTATGGAGTATGACGGGGTTTCAGTGCATCTCTTACTCTTTGGTATACATGATGTATACGATAGTGATGATGCAGCAGCGTCTGTACATGATGAAGTTAGGTGCAGTGTGATGTATGTATGTATGACGTGGGGGGGGGGGGAGTTTATCACTCATCCATATTATGTATAGATGCATACGATATTGCCTGGGCCACAGGTGAATGCGTTGAAGTAGTTTGATGTGTTCAGTATCATCTCTCAAGTCAGTTTTACAATAGATTTGTTGTAGTGTGAGTGAACAGTATTGTCTCTGATCATACAGTACCATAACAGAGCTAACGTACGATGTATGTATTAAGTTATTGTATGGAAACAGCGAATGAGGTGATGGTGTATAGTTTGACGCATACTTAATCTTGTGAGGTAGTTTGGCACGGTTGTGTTAGCGTTGTATACTGTGTATACTGTAGTGTGAAGAATGTGTGGGCGTAATTTGTGGTCTTTGGTATAGTCAGGTTGGTGTGTATTTTGTGAAAGTAATTGTGAGAGGTTTGGAAAGTTTGGTGTATGGGAATGATGAGGTGTGGTATGATTTAGTGTTATATGTATGACAAAAGTTGGTATAGACTGATGTATGATGGTGTTGGACGGGGTTGTATTATGATGTATTATACAGTTTGGGTATTACAGATGGTAAAGTTTGGGCAGTATGGTGTATGATACAGTTGGGGTACTTTGTCGTATGAATAAGTTTGCTGAGTATGATTTTTGATATAAAGTTTAGAAAGTATAGTTAATAACAGAGCTTGGATAGTTTGGTGTATGATAAAGTATGGATAGTTTGGTGTATTTGATAAAGTATAGATAGTTTGGTGTATGATAAAGTATGGATAGTTTGGTGTGTGATAAAGTATTGATAGTCTGGTGTATTTGATAAAGTATGGATAGTTTGCTGTATGCTAAAGCTCTGTATGTGGAAGTTTACGTAGTGTGATGCAGGATACAACTGGTGTATAGCAGAGTATGATTATGGAGAATATTTCATTCGTTCTTCACATTGCTACAGAGATTGGGGTGTGTATTGTGCAATCCTACCCATCGTGTGGGCGGTGGAAGAATAGAGTGGACTGTGGGCCACACTGACTGAATTACATGATAAACTTTGAACTATTGACTGTATCTAAACTTAAGATACTTCTCAAGTCTCGGAGGGGGGCAAAGTTAGGGTGCTTTTTGAGATGTATTGGGCAAAGTCACGATACTTCTTAAGTATCTTAAGGCAAAGTTAGGATACTTCTCAAGTATCTGGGACAAAGTTGGGATAATTCTCAAGTACTGAAGTTACGTTTAGGATAATTCTTAAGTGTCTGGGGCAAAATTAGTGGAACTTTTAAGTATGTAGGTTAAATTTTTGATACTTCTTTTAAGTGTATGTGACAAGGTTAGGATATTTCTCAAGTATCTAGGGTAAAGTTAAGATACTTCTCAAGTATTTTGGGCAAAGTTAAGATACTTTTTAACCATCTGGGGCAAAGCTAGGATATTTCTCATGTATCTAGGGCAATGTTAGGATACTTTTCAGGTATCTAGGGCAAACTTAGGATACTTCATTGGGTCAAATTTGCCATGCTTAACAAGAATATGGGGCAAAACATCCTTATAAATAAAAATGCTTACACACACCTTTTGATGCATGGGAGAAATTGCCTCAGATTCATTTATTTTACGACATTTATGTTGCTGCAATGTCTTGAATGTTGTCAGTGTTAGCAGTAGGGGTCGTCATACCTAGGGATGTGCCCAGAAGGTCGCACCCTCATACTCACAGGGTCGTACCGTCAGCCGTGCTCAGAGGGTCGTACCGTCAGTCGTGCTCAGAGGGTCGTACCGACCGTCGTGCTCAGAGGGTCGTACCGAACGTCGTGCTCAGAGGGTCGTACCGTCCGTCGTGCTCACAGGGTCGTACCGTCCGTCCGTGCTCATGGAGGTCATCGATCGGGTCGTCAGACGGGCTGGCTGACTTTTCAAAACTCCAGACGGGGAAAATCTGGTGCACAAGTGTTAGGCCTAAGAGGCCTCTCCCTCTCCCCCCCCCCCACACACCCAGGGGGTCCCCAGTGGTGGCTCATCTCCCACTGGAATGGGATTAAATGCCTCCTGTTTTCTCAGTGGGTCTGCCGTCCTCCGTCTCTCTCTCTCTCTCTCTCTCTCTCTCTCTCTCTCTCTCTCTCTCTCTTACTCTCTCTCTCTCTCTCTCTCTCTCTCTCTAATTGAGCTACCTCCCACCCCCTCCCCTCCCCTCCCCCCACTTGTCATAGGTCGTCCATACGAGACCAGAATTTTGAAAAAGTTAGTTTTGTACCAATTAGTTGACGCAGTGGTGAAGGGGGCCTCGCTGGCGTTAGGCCCACTGCCTATATCGTCCACTGAACAGTAGTGCCAGTGTTTTCTTTTCCCCCTCAAGAAACCAAGCAGTCTAGAAACCAGGGTACACTGATATCAATGTCTCATGTCCTGGCCCTCTCCACGCGTGTCCACAGGCCCTCTCCACGCGTGTCCACAGGCCCTCTCCACGCGTGTCCACAGGCCCTCTCCACGCGTGTCCTGGCCCTCTCCACGCATGTCCTGTCCCCCCACCATGCATATCTCGAGACACGAGAAGCACGAGAGACCGTAGATAAAAATAATCGAACAAGGAAAACGAGAACAAATCTTTGTGACGCTTTTATCTTGACTGTGTCGTCAGCCAATGACATCTGACGCTAATGGCGGGGCCCTTGCTTGTGACGGGCAGACTCCGTGTTCGTCAGAATTTCCTGTGCGGTTACCATGTGTTGATAATGTATTCCCAGCTTGCTGTAGATGTCGAATTCCCGTTAACGCCCCCCCCAGTGTCTGCTCTGACCGTCGAGCAATTTTCGACGGTACGACTGTTGAACACAGCGGTACAAGCCTTTCATCACGACTGTACGACAGTTGACCACGACGGTACGACACTCTCGAACCTTTGCGTACGATGGCCTGTACCTAGACCTGTACCTCAAGGGTATATGGAAGTACATTGGTTTCGTATGTTCACACAAGCAGAGATGATTTTCGAGGCAAGAATTACGATAAAGAAAAAAAGTTGCTACCATGCGGAAAAGTGAGAGGAAACCAAGACACTGGCTATTTGTCCGGTCACGGACAAATACTCATTGTCCTTCTTCGTCCGGCGCTCGTGTTGAGTGGTCGTACTTCACAGGTGTTTGCAGACCTGACCTCTCAAAGAGGGAAGGTCATATGAAGAGGGAGAGACAAAAGAAGGAAGAAAATTCCACAACACAGCTGTTGCGGGGAAGAAAGTATCATCATAACGGCTAATCCTCGATTGGATTGTCCCCACACACAAGCTGTGGGAAACAGCATCCAAATGCATGCCTCTGAGGCTCAGTCCTCTGTTCTTAACGGTAGCTCGCAAACGCGGGAAATGGCAAATATGTATGAAATATATATATATATATATATATATATATATATATATATA